>BGPR01023269.1:0-24412 GCA_013235015.1 Araneus ventricosus | reverse complement strand
CTGTAGTAGTTAAAAAGTCAAAACATTAAGTTCTAAAACAAAACAAAGATCCTAATTTGTAAATTTTGCAAAAACCTTAAATTTAGACATATTTTAAATAATGTAAAGCCAAATCGTATCAATAGTAATAAATGAAAATATGAATACAAATAAATGAATATAAAAATTTAATTAAATTATGACTGAAAATATATAAAAATTGTATATAGAATTAAACATAATAAAACTTTAAAAAGGTGATCCTATTTTTTGGAATTCCAACAATTAAAACAAAATAACAGCAAGAATTTGGACTTGCTATTCATGCTAATCTCGAATTTACAGAAACATCCATTCATGAAGCCTAATTGTTGGATGAAGAGAAAGAGTAAACAACCTTAAATTATTATGTGACTAGAAAATAAAAATAGGTGTCACTATATTAAAATAACTATTAATAGCTCAAATTATTGCACATTAACAAAGAATTCAAATTTATTTTAAGAAAAAAATTTTAAACATTTGTTTATCAAAGGACCTAAATTCCATCTTGTTTAACCAAATAAATTTACCATGAACCTGTCATTTTACGAAATTCTGAACACAAAATAGAAATGAATTCAATTCCGCAGAAAAATGGAATTTTTTTTTAATCCTTTAAACAATTAAATCCATTTTTAAAATTTTAAAAATAGATTAATAATTAAAAAAATAATTATCGTAGCCAAATTTATTTCTATAAAAGTATAACGTTATAAAAAATAAAGATACATTTAAAAATCCAATTAAAACAGTGACGCCATATCTGTTTTGAAGAAATATGAAAAATAAAATAAAAGATAGAAAACGTAGAATTACATCAATTAATATGAAAGAATACATAAGCGGTATAAAATATTATTATATGTAACTTAAATATTTCTTATTTATGTAAGCAGATATCTTTTTTAAAACCCTACATGAAAACACAATTACTAAATTGTTTAATTATTGAGAATTAGATCCAACGAAACAGGAATAAACAATTTTAAACCGAAAAACTATTATTTTCTCTTTCTTTTTGAATGCGAATTATTTACACAAATCTTTGCTTTCATCAGTATTGACAAATTCACTATCCGTATTTAGAAAATTAATTTCTGCTTTATCGTAATATTAAGATTAAATGTTAACTTTTATCAGAATTTACAAAAACCTTTACTAAAATTATTCAAACGTTTTAATGGCGCGAAACTCGCCTTGACTCCCCAAAACGTCTAAATCAGTGAAATGGCAAAGACGAAAAGACTTTAAAAAATAAGAAATAAAACATATACACTGTTTCCTATTCCTTCAAGAAACGTTTATGCCAAATTCGAAGGAAGTCGATCAACACATTTTGTCGTAATCGCGTAACAAAGAAATTTACGGACAGACAAAGTGCTCAATGGTTGACTTAAAACGTAGACATCGCTTCGCTCGGTCAATTAAGCGAATTTGGCGTTTTCCCTGGATAAATTCGGAAAATATTATATTACAAAAATTATTTTTGTACCAAATATGAAAAAATATCTTTTCTATACCAGTTTAGTTGCCATATAGTTTTTTTCTCAAATTTCAACATTGGTTTCCAAATACAAATCTACGTCCATCGATTTAACGGATGGCGCTGAAACCTCAAAAGCAGGAATAAATGGAATCCCATCGTCTTTTACCTGGATACTTCCAGTGATATCTTCAACTCTAATTTTGGTTTACCAGCCCGGAAATAAAATTCCAAGCTTTTAATTAAGAAACCGCATCTGCATGAATTCTTGATAGGTGCAAAATGAAAAAATTGTATATAGAAAAGTTTTGTATTAAAATAGTGGTAAGACTTTAATGAACGCGTCTATGCACATCTAAGAATTAGCTCTGGAAATTTAATACAGATGTGAATCATTCTAAGGCAAATCTGTTCACGCAATACTTACTAATAATTTCGTAAGAAAATTCTCACTCTTTCAAATTAGAATAATTGCGCTCTTTCCAATTGATGGAATTTGTATGTATTGTGTGCAACGTAGTTTCTTTTATTACAAAACGTCATTGCATAACATGACATCAGGGCTGTACTAATGAATATGAGCTTCCTGGATTAGGGTAATTTAACGCCCCATCAGAACCATATCTATAGATTTCAGAACCTAAGATCTATTGAAAATATATGTTTCATAAAATGATTGAGGAGCACGAAGAAAAAGACTCTTGTGCTGTTTAACAAACTTCTTATAACTTTGCAATCAGAGCCTTCTGAAAAGAGGATGTTGCAAGCCAGGTTCCGTATCATATGTAACTTCTTTCACAAGCATAATTTACGATTTTCTTACTGATTGTCTCTGTATGAGTATTTTTTGAAAGGAAATACATGCTAAACACTCAGTTGACAATGCAAAATATAACGCGTAGTTATTTCTTAATTTAGATTTGATGAGTTCGATGTGTTAGGCATTAACAGATGTATTTTAATGGGGCATTAAAACGAATTTTACTTTGATCGTTGTCGCTTCAATATTTCGCTAAATCCTATATTAATAATTTGATTTAGTGACACAGCAGTGTTTTGAAACGTTCACGTTGAACAAATGAAAGGTTAAGAAATATTAATAATGAATAATAAGATGCTCGAAATATTAATCAAATTTTGATTAAAATAAATTAGCTAATTTTTGTATAAAATTAGAGAATAAGGCCTTTGAATCAAATATGAATATTTTTGAAATAAATACTTTTGTCTTTTCAAAGCAAACATACTTTAAAAGCGTATTAAAAGTTTAAGAAAATAATAAGAGTGCATTTTAAACCCATAATAATAATCGAATTTAAAAAGCTTATAAAATTGAGGAAAATAATAACATAATCCGAGTCTTTTGGATTTTTTTGCCTCAGGGAAATATATAGCGTTATGAAAATGCAGCATCCAACACCGTTTTGACGTTTTTCAAATAACTGACGTAAAAAGACGTGTAAATGAAAAGACGTATAATCGAAATTTTACCAGGCAACTTTCAGTACTATAAAATTAATGCTGCTAATGCAAATTCATTTTAACGTAATAATTTTAAAGTTTGTAAAGATAGTACTAGTATAATACTATAGAATAGAAATCAATAATTAAAATATAAAATTAAACTTTTATCATAAAAGTGAGAAACATCATACATTTATTACATATCCTGGGTACTAGTTGAACGATATGACTTTAATATTTGTCCGTTACATTTTGATTATAAAAAACTCTGAATAATATTTAATTAACCTCAAACGGTAGATTACTACTACCATTTTACTTATATTACATGTTTTCTATTTGAGTTTTTTTTATATTATCTGTGTTTTGAAAGTTTTTTCTGGAATGGCAACGTCGTTTAAAACGAGTAGAAAATGTTTCTTCAAATTTTGAATTTCAGTTTTTAACTTTGCATTTTTCATATAACGGCCATTTGCAGTCGGTAAAACGGAGATTCCTTATTTAGAGTATTGATGAGTTTATTTTAGTTTTTAGAGTAGCAAACACATCCTTACAGTGGGTGTGCAAATAATAATTAACAGAGAATTTCAAACGATAGTTATACATATCTGATACGATTTATATGTATGCAGATAAGCGTTTCACGGGGTCTGCGTTAAAGATAAGCGTTTAACGTTGAATCTTTAAACGGTGTCTGACACGCTGATTATCCGTGAATATTAAGTACAGAATTATGAATCGAATTGAGTACATTGAATGTTTCTTCGCTATACTTTTGGCAAAAGAAATAAGTTCGAAGTTCTTAAATGGAGTCCATTGTGTCTTTAACCTGTTAGCCTGGAAATTTACTTTCGTTCCACTCGTTTCCCATTGAAGTATTTCGTCATACCCGGTTAACAGGTTAAAGGAAGGTAGAATAACATTTACATCATAGCCTAAATTAGCACCAAACAATTTTTCTTCTATTAGTTAATCGATTTTGAATAATTTAGACGTCTAGATATCTTCATCAAAGTTCACATATTAGAAAGAAGTAGAGGCACCATGAGTACGTGGATGAGAAGCTTCCGGATAAGTAAGTGGGTTCTCGCTTCTCCTTGGGGTCGGTTACCCCCCCCAATGATAGTACGCACGTGCAACGTGAGGGCAGTGGTAGGTGATGACTACTAGGTCTTACATCCAGAATTAAAATCAACATATTCTGTTAAAATTGTTGATTTCAGAATTATAAAAAAAGATGACGGCAAAGAGGAAGGGAGGCACACGCATTTAATGTTTGATGGCATAATTTGGTCTACAATAAAAAATAAAAACGCTTAAATATATCTTTCTGATAAGGAATAGATTTCTGAAAAATGAGCCTCTCACATTCTTTGTCAGTTTATTTTTTACAGACGAGAAGAAATGGCTCAAATTTTGATTCAATTTTTAGCGGTTGTTAAAATAGATGCCCCCTTCATAACTGATATATATATATATATATATATATATATATATATATATATATATATATATATATATCAATTAAAGTTCTGATATAGGTATTTTACGACATGCGCTAAAGATAGACTGTAATTTTTCACGTACTTGAAAAATTACAGTCCATCTGTTAGAGTTACATGATCAATGACCAAAATTCGAAAATTTAAAACGGCAACGTCGCTTTCTTTTATTGAAATGCGATCTTCACAATGAAAAACCATAAATTGTATTGGAAGTTACTTTCTGCACGAAAAAGGAAGGCAAAAGACATCTAATAAAGACTAAGAAAAAAATTGACAATAAAGTTAGCGTTTTTTTTAATAAATAAGTTGTGATTTGTTTCTTTCATCGATTGCTCTCGAATCTGGTTTCCTTTCCCATATTATTAGAAATGGCATTATTTTATATAAAGGACTGTAAAAATAACTGAGATCTCACTAGAAGACTACTTTTTTTTCATTTATTTCTTTCTCATTCCACCTAGTTTATCCAAACTGAATCCACTGTGAATCCAAACCTGCCGAGTTTCCCCAAAATGAGGTACGGAGATTTTTGGGTTCGGCGTAACAAACCGTCATGATTAACGTCATAATCATTGACGAAAAGAAAGGCGCTGTGACTTGAGTTCCACGTATCGTTTTTTGTTCGTTGACTTCAATAGCATGCCGTTTACCGTGAAAAAGCAAAGTGGTGAAATGGTAAGGCATTACATGTATATCAGAAACCATCGGCTGCGACGATGATATGTAGATTTGCACGGGATGTCATTCGCAAATTTAAAGAAACTAGTTGCACACGCGATCTATCCAGATCTGCACGACCTGTCGTTCCTATAAGAGCTGTATAAGTGCTAGAGACAATAAGAGGACGTTGTTCTGCAGTTGAAGTGTCTTTTCACGCGTGCTGCAGTTGTGAAATTCTGTGGTCAGTAAGATTCTGCTTTCTGTTATCCACGTGCAAATAGGTTAAAGTGAGCAATAGGGTGATAAAAACCCACGGCTAGATTTTTCTAATGATTTCCTTGCTCTGAATGACGAGTTTGATGGCCATACTTAGTCCTAAATCCCACCATAGTATGGTCCAAGATATTCAAACCCTTCTGCTCTCCCATAAACACATTCACCTGAGATGGCTCAAAGCCCACGTCGTTTATTTTGGCAATGGATGCGCAGATAAATTTGCCAAAGAAGTCATCACAAAAGGCGCCCCTTTCTTTCTCCTTAAGCCACTTTTCTACCTTAAATCTGAGATAAGGACAGCTGCTTTAAGCATCTGGCAAGACAACTGGGATAACGGAGAAACTGGTCGCATACGATATAGTGTCTAGGGTCTCAAACAAGCCTGTAGAATGGAAGGGAGAAGAGCTAATGTTCGTTACAGGACACGGGCCCTTCCATTCATACCTTCATCGCTTCAATCTTCGAACACATGACAACTGTTTGTGCGGAGAAAAGGAGATTCAATGCATTATGCCACAAAATGTCGGTTTACGCTCTCCTGGCATTTCCAAACTCCTACAATGCCACTTACATTACAGTGGTTGAAAAACTTTCTCACGAATAATTTATCAAGAACCTGACTCCGACTCCTAATGCGCTTCATATGTGATGAGAACAATCTCATTGCAGAGGATAATCATTGAGCACGCATCCACTCAGACTGACACACTCTTCCGGCTACCTATGACAATTCTTTTCTTCCCTCTACGTATTTTTATTTTTTACATCTTGTTTTGTTTCCTATGTTGTTCTGTCCAATGTATGTTTCTTTTTCATTATTATTTGTTTTTATACCTGTTATTTGTTTTTGTCCTTTCTAAAAAATAAAATTCACCTACATCCATCCAAAACCGGAAAGGAGCCAAATGGCTCTAAGCACGGAGATGCAGGTGGTGTAATGTAAAGGCGATTACAGCTGACCTTTGTGAAATCAAACGACGGACCAGTTACGCATCTCTTTGACTGATAAATTCGAAAAACTTCGTGTACATCGCTGTAAAAATCCCCATGATGTGGTCGAACTTTGATACACTAAGCAAAAGTGGCAGCTTGTTCGTGTTAACAAGCATCTTCTTCCTCAATCCTGAATTTTTTGAAGCCCAATACCTAGGAATTAGTGAACTGTAAAAAAATTTAGACCAATAAAGTCAATTTCGAATTTCACTAGTAAAATGCTGTATCTTACCTCGGGGGAATGAATGATAACACTCTCCTACACATGGTGTATTTTGTCAGACGTTTATTAACACAACACATTAGCGACAGAACCATCTCTCGCCATTACAAGATTCTATTCCTACGATTTTAATAGTTTTTAAAATTTATCTGCTAACACTTTGGAGGTTGATAGACAATCCGTCCGTTGCAATCAGAAATTTTAACTGGAAAGAATGTGCAAAGGAAGATCTTCACAAAACCCTTTCTTTTGACTTTCTCGTATAAGGAGAAATGATTGTAATGGAAAAAAATTTAATCTTCATATTTTACAGAATCTTCAAGTTTTAGATATCCCGGAGTTGAAAAAACACATTATTGGAATTATGTCTGTCTGTCCATGAACAGGAAAACGCAAAGAGATAGAACTATAAAGTTTCGTATGTGATTTTTATACCAAAATTGAAGATTTCTATCAAATATTGGACCTAAATCCGTTAACAAGAAGTTTGTCTATCTATCCATCCCATTGCATATGGATACCATAACTTTAAAACGAAAGAAGCCATGGATTATTTTAGCATAAAGTTTAATCGCCAGAATTGCCACAGGTTAATCGCCAAATCTAAGTCAAATTTTAAAGCAACTTCGCCAAATGATTGTCTGTCTATTCGTGCTCATTTGAACGCGATAACTCAAAAACGCAATAAGCTAGAAAAATGAACTTTGCTTTGCGATCTTGATATCAAAGTTATAGATTTATGTATAATTTCGGATCCAATCGACTAAAAGGAAAAGGTGCAAATACATATTCGAATCTCTTCATGAGCTTAAATTGTGGAAGTATACGGGAAAATCGAGGGAAGAACACGCCCACTGATTTATGAAAAGGGAATGATGATTCTGTCACTGACATGACACCTGTTAATTTTCCATCTTAAGCCTAAGCAAAAATGATGCAGCTCATTTGATATCGTAATTATTTCTGATAAGCCATCTTATTTTGGCAGCGAGATAATTCATGCGAATTTAGTTAAGAACATTATGTCCAAAATAATCATCTTGTTCAATTTTTCGAATTTGGATTAAAAAAAATGTTGTATTTCACTTTTAGAAACCTTATTAAATTATGACCATATATAGAGAAGGAAATTCGAAAAACATTTCTAATTTATTTTAGAAAGACAGTAAAATTCATATGTGCATCTACAATAAATTTCGTCGGAAATTCAGATTACTTGAGTTTAGTTTAGTTAAATTAACGACCCGTTTTGAAGCAACACGAGAGCTATATTGAGATGGAGCTCACAATTTTGTACCTCGGTCAGAAGACAAGGACAACACCTGAGCATCCTGCTCTCCAAAATTCCTCACCACAGCAGCAGGATGGTGTTTGGCCCCTATGTTCGACGTGCAACAGGCCCACATACACAGCGGAATCCAGTTTCAACCCTGGAAGCTTTTGGCTCCAAAGTCGAGACCCTACAGCAAGGCTACCGTGGCCTTTCAGTTTACTAGGCATTCAAAGTTGCAGTTTCGGCATATGTAAAATTTCCAGTTTTAAGGCACTTATGAATAATTTTGTTTACATTTCAGTACTTGCTGAATTATTTCTTCTTATCAAATTTGTTAAAAAAATTTAAATTTCTTTCAGTTTCGAAAAAGATAAGAAATCTCCTTGTATTTCCACCTTATATATTCGTCCGTGCCACCTATATCTAAACTTTCAAAACTCCAGGAAAACTGAATGATGTAAATTACGAAAGCAAATCCAAACAAATCTTCCTGTACACATTGTTGATTGTTTTCTTGTAAACGAAGCATACAAATCGAAAGTACTTTAAATTTAACAATTTCGACATTGAGAGTTTGAAGAATTTAAACGTTTCATACATGTCTGAGTCTGAAACACACATTTTGGTGTTTTATCTGCTTGTTATCGAACAAAATAAATCAAAAACACAACGAGACAGACAGAACGCCGCCCCATGCCAGTGCCTGATGCCACTACGGCAACCGAACCGGCTGGATGAAACTTGAAAATATCATGGTTTTTCACTAAAATTTTAGATTTTTGTCAAATTTTGGACGTTTCTCTAAATTTTCCAGCCTTGACGATCTCTTTACTCGAAAAGATACCCTATTCATCATCAAGGAATTTTAAACAACTCTTTGCGGTTATTGGAAATCGAAAGTCTGTCTTCAAATAGAGACAGATGGTCTTGCTTGTTAAGCGACAAAAAATGTTATTTCTAAAAAATTCTATTCGATTCTCGGAAAGCGAGTACCTGAAACATAAAAGCGTTCATGCTTTCCTCAAAATATTGAAAAATCTTGCAAAGTAACATTATTTCAAGTACAAAAAAAAACATAATTTTTAATATTTTAACATAATTTTTAAAGAAAATTAGATAATGAAAATTATTATTAATATAATTAATTATCATATTAAAATTATATTATCTATCCTATTAAAATTCGAATGTAAACAAACATATGTATGTATGTCCTTCTATCTTCTCTCGAACCACTGAATCCTGAAACTAGCCGTAACTACCAAAAGATGGAAGATAATCCAAGGAATCAATTTCGACTATTTAAATTCCCAAATCATAATTAGTTAAAAAGATATTAATTAAAAACGTCAAAATGAATGAATTCACGTGCTGCCATCTATTGGCAGCATGGTGAATTCATTCACGGCAGATTCTTGTTTCCCCCTATTATTAGTTTTCGCATCCGGTGTTGCATTTTTTTTTATTTATTTAACGGATGTTGGTATTTCTTTTTGAGCGAGCTTGTGTTTGGATTTATTAACAATGGAAAAAATCGTTTTCATGCTTTTTTTCTTTCTTTTTTGTATTAAAGTGTTTAACTTTGTAACGTTTGTTAGGGAAAGTAAGTGACAATATTTGTTGATTGTAGAGGAAAACAGAGGCGGGGCATACGGAAATATATGGATCCCAAGGTCTCACGTGACCTTACTTCACTCCGCTCGGGAATATCATATTATTCGTGATAGCCCGTGCAACGCCGGGCCTCACAGCTATTTAATAATAAAAAGCCACAGATGTCTTTGACGTTCTGGAATTTGGCTTGTCAAAGCTCCAAAGAGATTCACATCGTCTGTCAACAAGTTATCATACACACGGGATACTATTTGATTTTGTGATCATTTAATATCAAATATGAGTTATACAAGAATTAATTTATTTCCCTCATATATTTTTTCGGAACTTTTTTGCTTGTTTTGATCTCAGAGTATTGGGAAACACTGAACTTTTCTGCTAAATTATAAGATTTTGAAAGTATTCAACGGATGTTATTTTTTTTTATTTGACATGTTTTTTTTTGTAGCTGAGATTAGCAGTTTCCTTTCTTTTCCATCTTGATCCATCGAGGCGGAACTCCGTTCATATTAAATATAAGTTAATTTATTTTTCCACCTCTCGTAGATCTTTACTTCATTTACTTTCTTTTTTAATTAATTTATCCACGCGGAACTCCGTAAGAAAAATTATGTTACCAGTTCGAAGTCAGGTGTCAATTGATTCATGAGTTGTTTAAAATGGTATTAAGGGGACATAAGACTGTTGAGCCACACAAATTTTCGATTTTATGAAAAACATATATATTATTTCCCAGTCTTTTCTGAACAAGAACAATTTAAAACAATCAGCATTAAAAAATTCCCATAATTTTGAAAGTTTTGAAGGAAAATGTTCAGCTGTTCAACGCAAACATTGAAAATGACCATATCTTTAAAGTGCTATATCTCAAAATGTGTTTTTTTATATGGAGCGAACAATATCTCAAGAACTATTGAATATTTTAAAATAAAATATTTATTGAATATGTATTGTGCTACGTTCTACAAAATTGAACCACAATTTTTGTACATATTTTCCCAAAGAAGTTTTTCCGGTTCGTAAGAAAAGTTGAAATTGTAACTCTTTTTAGCAGTTTACTTTAAAGTGGTATATAGAATAGAAATTAAATTTTAATGTTAATAAATTGTGGTTCAGTTTCTTAAGCAGACTGTTTGGATTACTTAGATACCCAAAATATTGTGTTTAGACCAATATTTTATCCGTAATCATGCGCGCAAGGTGACTATCTAAATTTTTTTCCCAAAAAATTATACTCATATTTATTGATCTCTCAAATAAATACATACCATATAAAAGGTTTGAAAATGTGTGTACTATAAGAGAAAGAACAGATATTTTTCTAGAAAAAAAGTGAGTTTGTGAATTTCATTGTTTCAGAGATATAAAGTATCGAATTTCACAGTTTTCGCCCCAGTCGTATGTCGCCTTAATTTAGAATATTTTCGTGTTCTTTCTTTTTTACTTAATTTTGGAATTGAATATTTTATATATTTTGCATTTAAGGTATCCGACTACGTTCGGAGGCCTTTTTTTAAATAATGATATTTGAAGCAATATTTTTGTATTTTTCTATGACATTTATGTTAAAACTTAATAAATCATAGAAAAAAGTTAAATGAATTAAATATATTCTTAAAAATTTGAAAAAACTTAGATTTTTTTGCACTAAATTTGACCTTTTTTCAAACACCCTCATTCAAAAACAAATGATCAGAATGATAAATCCTTTAGTATATATAATACTTCAACTATTGGCTAGGTTCTGAAGCAAAAGTTTTGCAATGTATCTAAAAACATGTAAATTATAAGAGTTTTAGTGTGAAATCATGAATTTTTAAAGAATTTTGGCCTTTTTTCAAACCTTAAAAGATACATAACTTTTTAATGGAGCATTATTTCACTTATATTTTGGTTCATTACCTAGACAATATAATAAATAATATGTATGCCAAATTTGAGACTGTTATTTTAAGTTGAATTCTAGTTATCGTGTTTGAAAAATGAAAATTTTGCAAAAAATCACATTTCGAGAAAAATGAGTTTAAAGTTTATGTTTTTAATTTACAATGAGAAGAAAAAAGAATTTTTCTTCAATACTCCCCAGTTTTGTAGGCTAGTCCTTAGTGTTTGCTAGCTTAGCACATTTTTGAAGATTGTCTGTTAGGAAATTTTTTTAGTCGTTTTCTTGAGTCTTATGTGTCATTATCGTTTTCTATCATTCAGCCGCCATCGATAGATTTTAATATTGTTTTTCAGTCAAATAACTTTATAATGCCGATTAGTTGATCTAGAGATACTTTTAGTGATTGATATTGATCATAAGTACAATTTATGTACTTTTCCTACGTTTATTATCAAAAATTACATCATTAACGGAGAGTCAAGATACTGCAATGATTCAAAATTACCTAAATTTGCAACAATGTCATAGAAAACAAAGAAATTCACACTGAAAATCTTTCAGAATTATACCTGGTATATGTAAAATAGTATAAAACAAAAATAAGCAATAAAATTTAAATATCTTAAGTAAAAACAATGAAAATTGCTTCTTTATCGTATTATTTACCACTCCATTTTCAACTGTCAAGTTCTACTAAAATGTCTCTAATTTCACTTCTGATCATCATAGATGTAAAATAAAAACTGTTTTGAAAACTAAAAACAATAGGCTTTCAGATAAGACATTAAAAAAAATTATGATTTTCGGTCAAAAATGAGTTTGCGAACGTATGCGGATACCTTAATATTTTTTCTTAACCGTTCTTATCCTGAAAGGCTCCTTCCAGTTAAAGATTTTCATTCATCAATTCAGCATTTTTTAAATTTTGTATTTGGTAATACACTTTTAATGTTAGTGGATTTTGCATTATTTTTACTCGGACCAAACGAAAGTAATTGTTAAAAGTAAAGTTATTAACAAAGCGAAAGTTAGTGACAATTGATTCATCAGTTCTGTTTTTCATGATTTTTTTTTATTTCTTAAAAGCACTCTGCCAATGCGCGTGAGATTTTCTACAACTTCCGTTAATAAATCTGTGACAATCATATCTTAAATATTGTTGTCAAGCTAAAAGTCCAAATTAGACGGGCGCAAATCTTCTAGTTAATAATAATGTTTCATAATACAGTAATCGCCGCTTGTAGAGATCACTGATGTAACAATCAACCGGTTGTACTGATTAACATATCGTGAAACGGATCTCCCGTATCTAAACACACAGAAAATCTGCCGGTTTTAATGATCAACGTATCGTACCACGGATCTCCGTAGTGAACTGGGGCCAGAAGAGAAATCACCATTAGCCCAAGAAAGTTTGCCCCCCCCCCACACCAAGCGTACTTTTAAAAAATCAGTTCAATACTGCTGAATCTCACGAGTATTATTCATATGAAAGGTTTATTCAACGAACGCTTGAAAACTAAAGCAAGTTATTCTCTGCAGCTTTTTAAAAACTTAGACAGTATGAATTTTTTTCGATTCTGTACATTTTATCGATTTTCTTTTTCTAATTAAGACGAATGAGTTCATAAATGAGTTCACGAATTAGTTCATTTTTCTGCTATCCTTGAATACCTATTAATTTGTATTGTATTTTGAGGCATTTTGGATAAATTGATCTTTCGGATGTAGTTATCACTTGGCTTTGACCCGAAGTGATCACTACAAAGGTGGCCACTGTAATATTAAATAATAATTTCATTACAAGCGTTATTATTATGGTAACTTGGTCAAAAATTCCATTTGTGTGCGAGTTTCAGATCCGCGAAGTGAGCGGGTGCTATCCATGATTACAAAGTGTACGAGCGAACAAATTTCGTAAAAAAAAAAAAGTGGACGTGAAATTTTATTAAATTACATACTAAGTTTGGAACTTGACTCACTGGCTGACATTAGCACCAGCCAGCTTATTACACTGATTGTGATATTGGTGATAAAAATTTTTTAAATACTAAACTATATTTATTTTAAGGTGGTAATAAATTTTTTTGTAAACAAAATTTTTCAATTAAGAATAATTGGAGGAATTCTGATTAATATTTAAATATAAGTTTGCCACTAGTCACAACTCCATACAAATCTTCCCTCCACAGATCGGCGCTGCATCTTCCATGTATGAATTCAGAATTAGTACATTTTTAAAATTCCTCAATAAAGGCAAATTATGTTCATTGGAAACTCAGATAATATAGATGAATGTAGTGGAAATGTTTAACTGAAGAATTTGTGAAAAATAATACCATTATTACATTCATAAAATTCCAAGGCGTATAAGTAAATCATTATAAATTTAATATGACTTATCTCTATCCTCGATCTCATTCATTATCTTATCCTCGGTTGTTATTGATTCTCGTTTATAATTGAAAATATTGATAATAGTATTATTTCTCACAACTTCTTCAGTTAACCTTTCAGCGTAAGTCGTCGATTCAATTTCGATGAACATAATTTGCCTTTAATGAAGAACTTTAATAATGTTTTAATTTTGAATGCATACATGGAAGCTGGGAGTATTGAAAACGATTGTAGCGCCTATCAGTGCAAGGTGGCACTTGAAAGAATACCCAACAAAAAAATTGGACGGACTCAATTAGTCATGGACTCAAATATGCTCATCGACTATTTCTTTTGTTTACGAATAATGCCAAATGAATCTTTATTCTAATTTCAGTTTCAATTGCTTTATTATACCTACAACCTACAATCCTCTCTAAAACGCAAAGACAAGCATGGCTTATGACACTAATTTGAAAAAAAAATAATTTATAAATTTGGTAAATATGGAAAAATTTGGTTATATTCATTAAATGCCTTGTAGAAAATTTATCTCAGGATAGTTTTTTGTAAGAAGAAGAATATAATTCTGCCACATATGATATTTTGCGTTATTTTCTTTTAAAAATTATGTGCGTTCCTTATTAATAAGTCCAGTCTTTAGCCAATTAGACCAGTTGTTATCAATAGGGTCCCACTCCAGAATGGTATCTACTCTTAGACCAATTGGCGTAAATATTGTGGAGACAGGTAGAACACAGGCCCTTGGTTCCATTACCGTAGGGGGAAAAAAATTCCGTTTCAGAATTTAGGAGAATTACTTTTCTCCCCTTTGTCGTATAAGTATTAAGAGAAAATATTGTAATTGCGAAAACGTTTAACGGCGAGTCTCTGAATAATCTACTTGTTTTAGACGTATAAGTAAGCCAAAAAAAAAACCCCATCCGGAATTATGGCTTCCTATCTGCGAACGCGACAGGTAAAACATCGTATGTGGTCATTACACCAAAACTGTAGATTTGTATTGTTCAGTAACGGATTTCGAGACTACCACTTTTGGACGATTTTACACCGGAAAGGGGTGTCAGGCAATGAGTCATATGAGCGCATTTTCGGAGTTCTTTGTTAGATCACGCTCAGTAAAATGTAAACATCACCCTTCCATTCTTCACTTTCACCCCTATTTTGATGAAAATAACTCCGTCCGGCGCATGCGCAAAAGCTCGGAGGGTTTTCGAATTCGTTGCTAAACAATAACAACTTTTGGAAGAAAGCCGTCAATGGGAGGTCTGTTCTTTTTTTCGTCCATGTGCATAGAATGTAACGATACGCAAAGAGAAAGAAAGATTAAATTTATCAAAATGGTTTATCAAACTAATAAAAGAGCTCTATAAAAAAGCCTTGCAAAATGCGTACTCGGTCTTCACTAAACTACATAGCACAAATCGCAACCAATAATGTTAGTATACGAGAAAAGCGAGGGGAGTGCAATGAAGCTGATTTTTTCTTGACTCTACAGGGTTCCCACTTAAATAAGGGCGAACCCCTCTTAACTTCAGAAGGACGGCAGCTATAGTCATGAAAGTAAAGTCTAGGTATACTAAAACTTCCATGCGATATGCGATGAAACCACTTACAACACCACCTGGCCGCAAACTTCAGAATTTTCATCCCTATTTCGAAAACGGTACAAAGTAGAGGGGAAATGTCAGTTACAAAGTTCTAGAGCGTTATCGATTCGGTACAAAAAGACACCTTGTGCACTTTAAAACGAAGAACAGAAAACTTAAAATGCGCATTTGTTTGTTCGCCTTTGCCGAAATTGTGACCTCACAAGACATGGACAAAAGGAAAAAATGCTATTTTAGGGGCAAAAATGGCCCCATTATACTTTTCCCTGAGGGAATAACTCAAACATCAGGTTTATGGACCTTTCCGCCAAGATTGCAGGACTTTCGATGACGTATTACTGTTGCTTGTGCTAGCGCACCAACGTATATGTTAAAACGTATGCAAAGTGGAATTGAAACAAGTGCTCAAATCTGTATTGTAGATGACGGAGAGCGCTTTGAACACCAAAAATAAATGTATCTTGTATAACTAATTTTTTTTTCTCTTTTTAACCCGTATTGTGACTTCAGTTTCGGAAATCGTGAACAAACAATTGTGCATTTTAAGCGTTCTGGTCTTCGTACTAATGTGCACAATGCGTCTTTTTGTACTAAATCGATTACGCTCTACAACTTTGTAATTGACATTTTTCCTATATTTCGTATTGTTTTCGAGATAGGAACGCTAATTCTGAAGTTTTCCACCAGGTGACGTTGTAAGTGGCCTCATCGCATAGCGTCTAGACGTTTTACTATACCTAGACACTACTTTCATGACTATAACTGCCGTCCTTCTGAAGTCAAGAGGAAGTGGCCCTTATGTAAGTGGGGACCCTGTATATCTTTAGATTCTTATGAACGAGATTGTTTATCAAAATAATTTCCAATTGGACCCCGCTCTTCCGAAGGCCGGTCATGTGACTAAAGTTTACCAATTTTCAACTTTGGATGCGAAGTTTTTGTTGATTATGTCAAGGATGTATCATTTTCCCATTTAGGTATGGCGCAGGGCATTTGAATATTTATGCATAAAGCATGATAATTCAAAAACGCAAAGAGCGAGAATGATTAAATTTAGCATATGGTTTTAACAAATTAATAATATACATGTATCAAATTATGCAGAATAACGTGGAATATAGCACAAATAAATAATATTTAGAACTGACAATTCTAAAGTGGTCTTAATCATTATAAATATTCTCACCTTCACTAATAATATCAAAAACCTTCTATCAAAGGGAAAAAACAACAATATGGTGCAAAACTGACCCACAGTGATCACTACAATCACTAATAACATCAGAAACCTTCTATCAAAGGGGGGAAAAACAATATGTGCAAAACTGATCCGAAGTTATCACTACAATCTGCGGCCATTCCAATATTAAAATGAGACATTCATTATTAAAGTATCTGTTCAATAATTTCATTTGTGTGCGAGTTTCAGATCAGCTAAGTGAAAGTGTCCGATCCATGATTACAAAATGTATAAGGGAACATATTTCGCGAAAAAAAAAAACTTCAAAAATTCATTACTTAGAACTCGTCGCACTGGCTGATATTACTAATCAGCCAGCTTATTAAGCACCCTCTGCTTTAGAATATTCGCCAATGAGAAATCTTCATACTTAATAAATATTAAAATGTATTATTTAAAGTGGTTAAAACTTTTTGAAAACATTATTTTCACTTAAATATTATTGGAGAAATTTTGTTTAATATTGTACTGTATTGCAGGATGAATTAACACACCTTTTCATGAAAACAGCACTTTTATTTTAACATATTTTTCACCAAAAACCGTTCATTTGCTGGAACTACACTATATGCCCAAAAGTATGCGGACACTTGCAGATTTTCAGAATTTTTAGAATTTCTTCGGAATGGTTTAACTGACTACCTTTAAACTTCGGACATGTAAAGAATAGACAATAACTCACATTTTACATTGAATATTCGGTCCTGAGGGCAATTAGGGGACCGTCTACAAACTGCAAAAAACGGGTGGGAAAATTTGAGATTTTTTAAGAAAACCTTTATATCTTCCCAAATATTTGTGCAGAGTTTACGAAAATTCCTGTAAATATTACTCACATTATCTATTACCAGTTCTGAAAGCTTCATTTTGTTATCAGTATTTTGTGAAGCGAGGTTGGCCAAAAACGTTTTTGTCTTCATCAGTTTGTAGACGGTCCCCTAATTGCCCTCAATACCGAAACTTCAATGTAAAATGTGAGTTATTGTCTATTCTTTACATGTCCGAAATTTAAAGGCAGTCAGTTAAATCATTCCGGAGAAATTCTAAATCTGCAAGTGTCCGGATACTTTTGGGCATATAGTCTATATACATCAGTAGTTCATTTCCGTCTCTCTACAATACAATTTTTAATTCTTAAAAAAAAACTAACATATTTTATCCTGAGTTGCTAAGCAACGCCCTTAAGAAAAATACTGTATTACCACACTAAAAAGTTTTAGAATGAAAACTTTAGAAGTAACTAAATATTTTTGTAACAAATATCACAATATCTTAATTTACATTTGCCACTAATCATAGCTTCATATAAATCTTCGCTCCGCTGATCGGCACTGCAATCGTTTTCAAAGCTCCCATCTTCCCTATATGAATTCAGCATTAGAACATTATTAAAATTCGTCAATAAAGGTAAATTATATTCATTGGAAACTCAGATAGTATCGATGATGTAGTGGAAAAGTTTAAATGAAAAAGTTGTGGAAAATAATACCATTATTTCCTTTATAAAATTTTAATTTCTTAAAATTTCAAGGCTGATAAGCTTAATCATTATAAACTAATTATGACTTATCTCCATCCTAAATCTCATTCATTATCTCATCCTTGATAACAATTTAATTTATTGAGAATGGAATTATTTTTCACATCTTCTTCAGTTAACCTTTCAGCGTAAATCATCGATATAATTTTTACGTCCAGTGAACATAATTTGCCTTTATTGGAGAGCTTTAATAATGTTCTAATTTTGAATGCATACATGGAAGCTGGAAGTATTGGAAACGATTGCAGCGCCGATCAGCGGAGGGATGCACTTGCAAGACTACTCCCCCCCCCAAAAAAAAAATTGGACTTCTCATATATTCTCCGTGACTATTTTTGTTTGTTTACAAATGGTGCTAAATAAATCTTCATTTTAATTTCAGTTTTAATTGTTGTATTATACCTACAACCTTTCTAAACCGTAAGGACAAGCATGGTTTGTGACACTAATGTGAAAAAAATCATCTAAAAACCTATAAATTTTATTTATATGGAAAAAATTGGTGATATTCATTAACTGCTATACAAAAAATTAATCTCAGGATGGCTTTGTGTGAGAAAAATATAAGAATTCTGCAACAAATGTGATTTTTAGTCTAGGTTCTTTTTAAAATGATGTCTGTTCCTAATTAATAAGTCCAGTCTTGAGCCGATTGGACCAGTTGCTGCCAATAAAATCGCCAGCCAGAATGCTATCTACTCTCGGACTAATTCAGTGACGTCACTAGTGTGGAGACAGGCAGAACACAGGCACTTGAGACCATTACCATAGGGTGCAAAATTCAGTTTCAGTAATTAATAGAATTACTTTTTCCCCCGTGTCGTATATGTATTAAGAGAGAATACTGTAATTACCAAGATGTTCCACCGCGAGATTTTGAAGAAGCTACACAATTTTAATGTATAAGAGTCCAGAAAAGCATCCGGAATTATGTTTTCCTGTCTGTGAACACGACAGGTGAAACTTCGCATGTGGTCATAATACCAAAAGTGTAGATTTCTAACAATTGTTTTGCGAAATCTGTCGTCTTTTCGTCTATATGCATGCGGACATGATCATTCGAAAAACATAAAGAGCAAAAAGGGTTAAATTTAGCATATGGTTTCACTAAATTAATAGTAGACCTGTATCAAATTAAGCAGAATAACGTAGAATATAACACAAATCAATAGTATTTCGATCGAGAATTCTAAAGTTGTCTTAATCATTATAAATATTTTCACCTTTACTAATAACAACAAAAGTCTTCGATCAAAGGGAAAAATACAAAAATATGCGCAAAACTGCCATTATCTATTAAATTTTTTGACGTAATTTTTTTCAAAATTTAGCAATTATCACAATATTTTGGCGACGGAATAGAACTGGGGATCTTTGGGTCCCGAGCCGAACATCTTAACCACTAGACAAAAGGAATTCCCAATGTCTGTAGGTGGATATTGGCTAATATACATCAGAGTAAGATGGCGTAGCACGGTGCGCCACAGGAGCAACCCCCAGCTTGTTTGATATTATCTGAATATCAAGGAAGCGATGTTCTGCGTGCATATGCGCAGATTGCTGCCCAGATTTTTGGTGCGCAGGTTTTGTGCTATGAAAATGCGTCATAGACTTTGTGCCGTGAAATGGGAAAGTTGCGTTGCTGTAGGAGTTGTGGTGCTGCCATCTGGTGGATGTAACAGGATGGAATTATTCTGATTTTTTGGGGGCTGCCATCTATTAGTGGGGCTGAAAGTTGTTGAGTGTTCTTTGTCCGCGAGTCACCACATAGGCCGCGGTATAGAGCCGTGGACCTTTGGGTCCCGAGACGAACATCTTAAACACTAGACAAAAGGAATTCCCAATGTCCGAAGGTGGATATTGGCTAATATATATCAGAAGCAACCCTTGCTACATGCGCTAAACTTGTGTTTTATCTATTCTGTAACCATTACACTATTCTGCGTAAATATTGTATTAAAGAGATTGATAATTAAATTATATATTAATACGAAATACTTGTTTTATAATTTTATCCCGACGTTTCCACGAAAAATATACGGCCGAACTGCGCCTTTCTTATGTTTGCAAATTACTTTTCAATTCTTTAAAAAAGTCCATGTTTACAGCATGCGATGTATATGAAACTCAAGCAGATGCATCGATAAAAAAAACTATTACTCTTTATAAACTAATATTATGTAAAACAATAATTTAAGTTACTACCAATATTATTTAATTTATCAATTTTAATTATTATTGAGATTCTTTCGAATTCTGAAGCGTTTAGTTCCCACATTGTGAGATTATTGTAACCAAGGATTTTTTTTTTATATTTATGCATTATAATTTGGATGTATTGTCAAGTAAATTGTGGAGGCATCAGCTGTTTTGAGAACCCAATCTTTGTCGGAAGCTACATGTTTTTTAATGTCATAAGCTTATTCTTTTAAGTTCCCAAAACAGTTTTTATTTTACTTCAACAATGATTAAAAAAATAAGAAAGCAAATCAAGGTAACGCCGGCCAGATATCGACCAAAACAGATCGGTATGTGTGCAAGTAACGTTATTTTACCACATTACCACCCTATCAACACCGCTGTAATCATTGAGGTAATTAAAATTTGCTGTCGTCAATGATACACCGGTTCACATAATGAACCGATGTTTAACATACGCTTTTCAACGTTTTAAAACATGATCACTCGCTGAGAATGAGCATATTTTATATAAAATAAATTTTATTTATTTTCGTGGTAAAGAAGTTTTGTTAAAACATCTGTCTTTAGTATCAAAATCTTTAGAGACATTTAGTAACCTTTGCTTTGCTTCAAAAAGGGACGTTCATATAACTAAACTAAGCTTAGAGGCATTTAGATTAACAATCAAAGACAAGTCTGCGGTTATTCATAGATGCATACGATTACAAAAAAAAAACCTTTCTCTCGCAAAGTTTTAAGCCATTTAACTAAATTGTAACAAATTGATTTGTCTCTTTCATCGATTATTGTTAATTCTAGTACATTTATCAAAGCATTAAAACATCTATTATTTTAAACAAATTCTTCAATTACATCCTTTCTGCAACCGTCACTAATACTATTTGGGTGCTCTCAAGTGTGCCGCGGCCCATAGGTTGGAAACAGCTGTTCTAGATGTATAGTAATTTACCACTATGCATCTGTAAGTATTTACCACTTTTATACTTCTTTACATCTGTAAAGTGCGCATTTTATTATTTTTCATTAATTAGAATTAACCAAATTTAATGTTTTTATTATTAAAATAATATCAACATGAGATTTTAAAAATATATTGCTTTTCAGATATTTCTTTGTGTGTGTGTGTGTTGAATTTTTTAAAAATTACTTCAATAATTTCAGATACACTTATGTTACCAAACTTTAGGGTTTTGTCCTAATTTGGAAAAGTGCTTTAAAGCACAGTCCTGCGAAATTAGTGAATTAGACAGATTGCAGCTTCCTTTGATTAAATAAAATGCGATAAATCAAGGATTGACTTATGCCGAAGATGTTGATTCTGTAGATGATTTTGAAACTATTAAGAATGGTTTCTATCAAAACCGCCATTTGCAACTCAAGCACTTATTTTCATGGAACGTGGGTCCATGAAGACCTGGAAGCAGGCTATAGTAACATACTATTATAAATTTCGAACATTTTTCTGTAGAAAATGTATGAATATGTTATATTATTTCTCAAATAATACATCTTTTATTAGAGTATGTCTTCAAACGATTTATCAAATTCTGTAACAAATCAAAAAAATACTGAAAACAAATAACTGAAATAAGAACTACCACAATTGAACTACCCTCT
Source organism: Araneus ventricosus (assembly GCA_013235015.1). NCBI lineage: Eukaryota > Metazoa > Arthropoda > Arachnida > Araneae > Araneidae > Araneus > Araneus ventricosus. The sequence continues at coordinate 2,409 of BGPR01023269.1, read as the reverse complement.
CCAAACCCAAAAACTGGCCCACTCACCCACTGGACTTACAGCAATTAATTGGCCGGCTGAAAAGATCACTATAGTACAGCATAAGCATCAGAAGGACACCCCCAGCCCCAAGGAGCAATATTTATTAAGTCAAACGAAAACAGTACAAAATTACATTCCTCCACAGACAAGAGAGAAATAAATATATAAGAAAATGCTAGCTTTTAGTGAAAAAAAAATTATGACACAAAACAAATACAAGACAATACGAACAAAACAAAAAACGAACACAAAAGGACCAATACATTGAAACAGCAAAGTTCACATGTAATTAAACATTGTTACATTATAAGATAATAAAATATGTTTCAAAATACAGAAATGCAAAATAACAAAGTTGAAGCTCAAGTAAAAAGCGATATATAAAGCTCATGTACAAGAAATGCACATATTTTTTTTTATTTATTTAACAAAAATAAAAACCTGAAAGTGCCCTCAACAAAATTTAATGGTTCACCTCAAAAAATTGAATAGCCATCTCGCATAGAATCTGTTATTATAGATTCTATGCGAGATGGCTATTCAATTTTTTAATTTATTCAAAATAAGCCTATTTTCTGAAGAATTCTTGACCCACAATTCTTAGTTACCATCTGGTAAAGAAGAAAAATGAAAACCTGTGATGAACTGGCAGTTGAAAATAAAGTGATCAGTGTCACCGAAGCCGAGTTAACCCTTCACTACATACTGCATCTAATTTGATACTTAATTTATTTTTCATATCAATAATGAATAGAAATTTTTTTGTCCACTCGTACATGCTGTATCAGATTAGAAACATTGCAAAATTGCTACCATCTTTGACATACTTCCTAGTAAGGAAAAAAATGCAGAAAAGAAATTTATATATATATATAGTACAGAAACAAAAATCCTTTCGTTCGTTACATCTTGATAAAATAAAATAAATAGATTATATCAAATAAAATTAACAGATTTCTTAAAATAATATTTATATTAATAGATTTACGAGAAAGTCTTGAGTCAATAATGATCTTAAAAAATAGACAATTTTTATTACACAAGTTTAGGATAAATGAACAAAAGGAAAAGGTGTTTAGAAATTGCGGAGAAACTTTTGTTGGTGTTCCTAAGAATAGAAACAAGTAGATGGACCAAAAATTATTGAGGGATAATGTTGTTCCCTCGAGCTGCACCTACCGATAAAACGGTAGTTGCCGGTACGGTAGTTATGAATTAAATGTTAATTTGCTAGTAGTTTACAGTTTGTTCCAGTTAATATGTCTTCCAAATTAGTGATTTAATGGTTATCGAAGCAAATATTTATATTTTTTGCTTTAAAACTCTTGTAAGTATGGGGGAAGATAAGTTCCAATAGGAGTTATTTAAAATTTATTTCACAGTATAGCAGGTTTCAAAAACAAGAGTAAAATCAAATAAAATATTGAATTTTACTGACAAAAGTTTTAAAAAAGATCGTCTGAAATTTAAATTATCGAAACATTTGTCATTTATCCAACCAGCAGAAAAAAAGTATCGAACATTTATCAGATAGGTTTACGAATAGTATCTTTTACGTCCTATCCACTTGAGATCATGTTTATTACATAAGGGATGCATACTTAACCTCTGTATTTAGGTTAACGACATACTTGTTCTCCGGAAATTGGTAAGAGTTTTTTTTTAAAAATTCCTTGAGACAACTTTCAGGGTATGGAGCTCATCAGGATCGCATATTTAATTAAAAATCTGAGGTGCAATTTTATTGCTGAACGCTTCAGCAAATATGTTATCACTAGAAAATTAAATCAAATTCATGTGAAGCCAGCACTCAAAACCAGGTTATAGGAACCGAAAGCGTTGCCTACCTCTGTTAAAATATCGAAAATTTTGGCGATGTAACATGCAATTTCATATTATACTAGCAGTACCTTCAAGGCATTACCCGTGGCATCCTGAATTTCAACATTTTTTTTAAAGCCTATTGTCTTTAGCTTCAGGTTTAAACTTTGAAGCCACATTATGTAAATAGCTCCTTGAGGTCATATTTCATTTTTTTTTTTCATTTTCAGCGAAAGTACACGCAGGATGAACATGTCTTCTGGAACTAAATAATATAATAGTATATAGTATAAAAACAAACAAATTATAAAACCATTATCTGTGGGCGCGACGACGGACAGTACAATCGTACGGCAAAATCTCGCTGAAAGCAAAGGGATTATGACGTCACGTGGTTTCGAAGAAATGCATGCTGGGAAAAATGAAGCAAAAATATTTTAACACTTCAGAAAAAAAATTAATTTAATTTCAATTGTAAAAGATGTTTTAACCGTTCTTATTTTAAATCGGGGGGGGGGGGGGTATTCCATTCATTACCTCAAAAAAATGAAACTGATAGCATCATTA
>BGPR01023268.1:0-18759 GCA_013235015.1 Araneus ventricosus | reverse complement strand
CCCCCCCCCCCCCCCCCCCCCCCCCTCCGACCCAAATCCTGGATTCGCCACTGGGTTATACCATGAATTGTAATGTAGATATTATAAAATAAATATGAAGTGTTGTCGGCTCAACTCCACATTCAAATATGTATATATAGATGAGAAAATTTAATAATTAAAAAATGATAATAAAGTTGAATCATTAAACACTGCTAAATGCGTACACCAAGGCTGCCAATTAGTTCAACACTGTGAGCTGGTACATTCTTGTTCTATGATGCAACGAATAAGCACGTCAAGTTTATGGCAGATCAGTGGTGGCTCATCAGCTCAGAAACAAGCAGTGGCAAAAGTTGTATAGACCTAAGTTGTAGGTAATTTTGTGCTGATTATTTTGATATATAATGATGATATACTAAAAATCGATAGAATCAAAATCGAATCCAATCATGAGTTATAAGCAAAAAAAATGGGGAAAAAAATGTTTTTCATGTCTTTTGGCTATAACTAAAATTCCAATAAAAATTTTTGGTGGTAAGACTCGGATTCTTAATCAGCACCCCAAAACACATAAAGGAGCAAAAAATTGCAACTCCTCTGGAATTTGATTTTTTAAAAAAACTACTTAATGACTGGACTACTGAGAAAAGGCGAAAAAAAGCCAAATGAGGGCGTCGCACCAATGGAGAGCTGTGGAAAACGCAGCTCCAGGACATCTAATTTCAGCGGAAGAAAGGGTTGCTTTTTTCTCCCGAGTGAGCCAATGAGCAAATTTAGGTCCTTTAGGTGGGACAAAAATCTCTGCAGCTTTGGTCTGTTTGTCTCTTAATTCTTGATTGATTTTCCATCTTTTTTTTACGTTTTATATTACTTTTTTGCCATTTTTGTTGATCTTTGAACTCTCAAAGTGGAAAAGCAAGCCAATTAGAAAAAAATCGAAAATATAAGCTTTTAAAATAACTTCAGGGGGGGGGGGACTGGAGCTCTAATGGAAGCTCTGCCACTGTGACAGATTGCCAGAGTCATATAGAGGTGTAGTGATGCTACGATAGAAAATCGGTTAGCCAATGTCCACTTGACATTTTTTTATATAAATTCACCATTAGATATTTATACTTTAATTTTTTAATGTTTTCAATTGTCTGTTCTCTCTCTTTTGATATTAAAAATGAATTTATAAAAATCAATGCGTGGGTAATTTAAAATGCCTTCGTGGGCCAGTGTCTGACCTGCGTGTCATAGGTTTGTCACTGGTGATCTACTGCATCAAATCAAATGTGAAGTTTTTAGGTTTACTGTAAATGAAAATTTGTTGGCAGACGAATAAAAGTAAGGTTAGGATTCAGTGCGTGTAGAGCATATCCATAATAATTTCAGGTAATGTATACAGGATGCCTACTAAAGTCCCTTACCACCCTTTTAACTACTGAATAGCTGCAGCTATCTTCATAAGAGTGGTGTCTAGGTATGGTAAAGTGACTATACGCTACTAGATGAAACTACTTACAGCGCCACCTTGTGGAAAACTGTGGATTAGCATTATTTCTAAAACTGTATGAGATACAGAAAAAAAATGAATTACAAAGTTGTGGCGCACCAACAGTTTAGTATAAAAAGACACATTATGGTCATGAATGCTAAAAACAAAATGCTTAAAATGCAAATTTTTTTGTTTGCGGCTTCTGAAACTGTGACATCACAAAACTTGAATGAAAGGAGAAAAGATTATCTTTCGGACTTTTTGATTATAAATTACAAGCGATACCACGGTGCCACATTGGGGCTCATTTTTCGTCCGAAGGGATAATGTTTTCTCCTTTCATTCAAGTTTCGTGACGTCACAGTTTCAGAAGCCGAAAACAAACAAATTTGCATTTTAAGCGTTTTGTTTTTAGCATTCATGACCATAAGATGTCTTTTTGTACTAAACCGTTGATGCTCTTCAACTTTGTAATTCACTTTTTACTCTATCCCATACCGTTTTAAAGATAATAATGCTAACTACATCATTTTCCACCAGGTGGCACTGTAAGTGGTTTCATCCAGTAGCGCATAGTCACTTTACCATACCTAGACACCACTCTTATGAAGATGGCTGCAGCCATTCGGTAGTTAAAAGGGTGGTAAGGGACTTTAGTGGGCACCCTGTATATAAAATATGCAAGGGAATATCCCAAGCTAAAAAATTCCCTTAAAGGTGATATCAAGAGTTGATGATAGTACAGACCAAAGATGAAGAATGGTTAAAGGTGTTTTTTTAAAAAGAAAATATTGATCTGGATGGACCAGTTAGATTTCACTATTTTCTGTCCTTTATTTGTATTTTCTTATGGCTCACTCTTGACACTGTCTGGAATGGAATTTTGATTTATGAATTTTCTTAAATTTATAGCAAGCAATATTTTGGAGAAAAATAGAAGCATGATAATTTTTTGTCCCACATTGTATTGTAATCTATTTTATAAGAACTTATAGTGTGAATAGATTATTCTTTTGAATATTTATCTCAATGACATTCAGCAATGACTGATGCAATAACCATTCTGCATTAAAATGATGCTTCTTAATCATTATGACACAGATATTATCTCATATTAATAAAAATTGAAGTAAAATAGTAAACACATGTTTTGTTTCTTAACCCATGAACTGCTGTTGTTACATTGATGCAGTGGTGAAAATAAATGTTTATAAATAATTATCAACATAATGTATTTTATATTAATAGCAATTTTTTAGTAGGGCATAATAAGGAGAATATTTCAGTAAAAAATTTTTTTTGCCTTTAAACGAAGATTTTATTTTTAAAAACTAATTCCATACTTGATGTATTTTTTAAAGAAAACTTTTGACCTTGTCTTTCCGGAGAAAAACTACAACTAGAGAAACATGAGTGTTAGAGGGGATCTATTTGTTTGTCAAGATCGATGCTTATCATAAAATTCCATCAATCAGTTGTTTGTGGTTTTCTGGAGAGGGCTGAAAAACAGGTGTTGCGCTGACGCATCGTCAGCAGGAAAAGAGTACTTCAGCCTCTTACTCTCACTGTTAGACACTGTAGTAATTTTTCTCCTTCGGCAAGCAAAGAAATGCCTAAAACGAGATATTTTACATTAGAAGATACTCTTCAAAGACTTTTTGATGATGATGAAAAGAATGAAATGGATTTTATTTCTCCAGAAAATCAAAAGTTGGTGGTGAGGAAGAAGAAATGATAATATTTTGAATAATCATAATAATGTTTTACAATGCTTGAGGCCCACTATTCAAGAACGCTGTTGAAAAGAGTTTTTGTCTCACAATCTCGTCCTGTTGAACAGTAACAGTACAACACAAAAGTGGGGTGTTGATTTATGTGACAATTTAGCAGCCAATTACAGGATAGGAAACCATGAGAAAATATAGACAGGCCAATATTAACCAATTACATTGATGTAACCTTGACAAATGCAATACAAATGTTAAACTTTCAGTAATAGAGAACCTTAAAAAAAAAAAAAAAACCCTTTCTTGGATTTTAGAAGTGAATTTGCAAACTCTCTTTGAAAGAGAAGTGGAGATTTATCCAGATACAGATCAGCAACAGGAAGACCTATTATGTCCAGTATTCAAAAGCCATTGTATGGAGAAGGTGGGCCTTTTTTTATAAAGTCTGAAGCCAACAGTGGATTGCATTATAAGCATAGTTTGACTGTTTATTGGTGAAAATATTGTAGTGTACTTCATGATTGTAGTGAAACTTTTTTTGTTAAAAGCTATTTACTGCTAATAATCAGTTATTTTTGAAAGAAAAATATCTTAAAATTTGGTAATAAATTACCTGTTAAGTAACTTATAGCTTTACGAAACACATCACAACTAAAATAGTTTTGAATCTTTCAACTCTAAGATAATGGGGAACTTCAGCATTTTTCAAAAACACGTGAAAACCATCCGTATTTGTAGAAAAAAATCATTCTAATTTCAAATATGCAAGTGAAATTTTACAGAAAAATTTATTTATTTAAATATCGAGAGCGAAAGATGCACTGAAATAGCAGGAATCGTGATGCAATCCGAAACGCACTCTCATTGGCCGAGTAGATTCTGACGTCGAGGGTGCCTCCCTTCGCATACTTCTCTTTCGCTAGTTCTGTACTCTGCTTTGAATCAAGGCGTTTGTACCAGCTAACATTTTAAAAGTGAAGTTTTTAGCTTTTCTACTATTCAGTGTTCAATTTCACAAAATATTTTACAAATAAAGAATTTTTTCTGCTTTTAGTTTTTTTCACAAGGGGTGGGATGACATAATCTCACCGCCCATCAGTGGTCTTCCGTATTTCCTGAGACTCTTCCGCGAATCGTTTCGTCAGCCCTTTATTTGAAAATGCCTTGAAAAGAATGCGAATCTCTCTGAATGCAACAGATTTTCCAACAATCAGCACTCAAATGTGACACACTATTCTGTAGTATTTTTATGGATCTCTTTGAAAGCTTCGGAACAAATCAAGCTACTCACTTTCTATCAGTAAAATCCTGATCGCTTACTTATTTTATTACAAGGGAGGTAACACAAATGTTTTGTCAGTACATGTGTCTGTAATTATTCAGTTCCGACAAAGAAACTGGACACAAAACGCTGGCTCGAAAATTATCTCATAAGAAAAGTTGTTTTACCTTCCCTTGAATGCATTTTCAGTAACCGGAACAGGGCTCTATACTATACAGAAAAGGCTTCGCCTTGGAAAAGACGGATAGGTTTTCGAAACCATCAAGCAACAATAAATTGCAGAGGGGCCCTCGGGCATTCCGAGAAGACTCTGCGATTTCTGTTACACTAGAAAGAACGAAAAGATAAGAACCTGATTTTGCATGATGTATTAAATTTCGTATGCCTACAGAAAAAAAAAGAAAACATGAATTTATTTATTTCAGAAGTTCCGTTCAAAATAATTTCGGGTACGGCATTTTTTTTAAAAACACACCTGTGCCTTTTAAAAATTAATTTTATTTTATATAGTTTTATTTTACTACGCTTTATTTTACTATATAAATTATTTCCTTTGTGCAAGTATTAATTTTAAAATACTAGTTTATACTAATTAATATAAAATCTGGTAAAAATAACTTATATAAAGAAATACACTAAAAAATTAATGATAAAACTGTAACCACTTTCGTAAATTGCAAAAAAAAAAGAAAATATACAAAGTATCTATAAGTAGTAAGCCTTCTTTACTGCAAAATAAGCTTTTTTCATTATGTTAGTTAATTTTTAAATTATATAAAAAAACTATATAAATTTATAATATTCAAACCAGACCAAATGCGACTGACCTAGGAATTTAAGTGCTGCCATCAACAAACTCGAGATGCACGATGAGATAAATTTATCCCACCTTTTCTCAACTATAATAATTGATGAACAAACTAACTTTTTGAAGTCTAATTTTGATTTTAATGCATTCATTGAATATAAAGAATTTCTTTTGCATCAAAAGTTAATTCTGCGAATTATTTTGTTGAACTGCAAATGAAAACAAATTTTATTATTAAAAAAGTCGTGAATTTAAACTAATTTTTAAGATATTCTTGTTAATTTTCAATAGTACTGGTTATTTTTTAAAAAATATAAGAAACATTCGAATATCCATTGAAAAAATTTATGCTATAAAATAACATGAGCAAGTTTTTTTTTAAAAAAAAGATTCTTAAAGAAGGTGGGATCTCCTATATTTTTACCCTTTGAGGGGCCATTGCCCCTCAAAGGGTAAAAAAATAAATTCCATGTAATCAAATGGGAAAAAACTAATTAACTTTAACTATTTGCTTTAAAATATCTTAATTTTTTTTTGCTGCTAACCTCACCTTATACTTCTTTTAAAAACAAAAAAGATATTGAATTCTGAATTTACTGTGCTTCATGATATACAGTTTTAATAGGTATAATATAGATTAATAACTCACATCAAAATGATCTCCACAGACATGATGAACGCTGCTTGCTGATAATTCCGGATTTAGCTTTGGATCTCTCTTCATCGCTTTACACCACTTTTTGCGAATAACATAATTTTTTGGCACATTGATAAATAATTTATCGGGTGCCGTTACAGTTGTATTACGACATTTAGGAACAATACAATACTTGTATCTTTCCGACATTATTTTATCTGATGCGATAGTCGGAAAGTATAGAAAAAAAGAGAATCTCTATACAGTGCGAACGGGAAGGAAGAGAGTTTCTCCCCTGTCTGGCAATTTTGATGTCAGACCCGTTTCGCGCCAAAATGGATTGTTTTTCCCGCGTTTTCTGAGAGGCGAACTTTGATTGCAAATTTAAAAAAAAACAAAACTGTCTAGAATTTTTTTTAATGTTATTGTTCATTTCGAAGCATTTTAAATCGATTTAAAAAATAAAAAAAAATGCTGAAGTTCCCCATTCCTCAATTGTTCAATTCAACTCACATACCCTTATTCCGTTGATGCTGCTTGAATGCAATATTCGATTTTTCAAAAGTTAAGACGATCTTTGTCAATTTTACTATAAATTAATGTTATATAGGTTCAAATCAATAATTAATATTATTTGTATAGAAAGAAATTCATCCCTTATTGTTTTGGTGGTTAATGTAATGTGTTTGTTGGGGATAAAATGTTTTATTGTGTCACATTATAACAATGCATAATAAGTGGTTAACTACTCTTTCCATCTTACTTATTGTTTTACATTGCTTTTGAACTGATTTTTCTTTATTTTAAAGAAAATTCAAAAAGTCTGGTATCTATGGATATACCCAAATTGCCTGCTTCATTCACTGGTACTGGGGATTTGTTTTCTGCTCTTCTGTTAGCATGGATGGCTAATACAGATGGGGATTTAAAAGTGTGTTTTCTTTTTTTCTTTTTCAATTTTTTTATGTAATAGATGCAAAATCTATTGATTTACATGTATTTATCATTTTGTGGCATTATTCCCAAAATTTTCTTATATAGTATTCCTGGGATATTTCATTAAAAAAATAAACATTAGTTATTTTAAATGAAAATATTTATTTCTTTAAATATCAATTTCATTTATTAATTTTTCTCTGTGTTAATATTTTACTTTTGTTATTTTTTCGAGTCATTATATATTAATGAAGTGTTATTGTGCATTATTATTTTGTTATGATTTAATTAGTTGACTGAGTATTGTTAGCAATTGTAATGATGATACAACATCAAATTAAAGTTTTTTTTATTTTAAATTGATTTAACTCATATTAACAAAGATTGAAGTAAAATAGTAAAAATATGTTTTGTTTCCTTGCACAATGTATTTTTTTTGTATATTATAAATCAAATCTTAAATTCAGCATTAAAAGTTTCTTAGCAGAGTTTTGGAAATGTTTTTATGAAAACTTTACAAGTCATTAAAATAGTTTAACAAACAAGAGAAAATTTTAATAAAAGTAAATAAGTAATAACTCAATTGAATCACATTGTGAGATGGAATGAAAAATTTTCTCAACTTTGTTTTTTCTCTATTAATGAAGTAAAGGTATAAATTGTTTTAAAACTTGATGTCTTTTGAAAAAGTTCTGATGAATTTATAGGGAATTATGTTGATTAAAAGGTTTAACAAGCATCTTTGAGAAGTAATTTCATTTGCTTGACTGGATTTTTAAGAGCTTTATCATTGGTATTTCTTGATGCATAGAAATAGTTTTATACATAAAACTCCTTCTGTTGGAAAACTTTTATGTGAAGAAGACAAAAGAATAATAATAAAAAAAATATATTAATTTTCTTTGTGAATGAAATTTTATCATCCTATTTTATTTAGATATATTTGATATTTGATGCTATACTGAAACAATTATAACCTCCAAAGAATATTTGATTGAAAAAGCACATGTTATTTCTGTTTTTCTAAATTTCTTCCAAATGCGCAATTGCGTTTCAGTTTTTTTCATATAATATTTTTATCATATTAACATTGTATTAGTGTTATTTCTTTATTTGATTATCTGTATGTAATCTTGCTTAGTAATGTTTATTCTTGCATTATATTCTCATTTTGGTAGATATAGTTCCATAATAATTGAAATTATCAATTTTTAAATTAAAATTAAAGATTCTAATGTAAAATTTTTTTTTAGGTATCATGTGAAAATGCCGTAAATTCTTTACAATGTGTTTTAAAGAGAACTTTAGATTATGCAAATAGTAAGTTTTATAATTTTTTGCTCACTTTTATTTAACTTGCTTTGTTTCATGTTTGTAAAGATGGAGTTTTGCAATAGTTTTTCTTTCATTTCCTGATGTGCTTGAATTCTGAAATTTTGTATAGTTGCAAATTCTCATTGATAATATGCTATTTTAATATTTTCAGAGCTTAATTGCCAGTTAATCTAAAAATTTTAATTAAATTTAGATCCAAGCATGTGGCATCACCTAGTAGTGAATTTGAAAAAAAAAGCCGATTATGAAATTCCATAATATTTAGGGGTTGCGGTGGTGTAGTGGTAAGGTCTCTGCTTTGGGGCCTGTGGGTTCCAGGTTCGAAGCCCGACTCTACTGAAGATCCATCGTGTATTGGGCCTGTTGTACGTTAAATCATACGTAGGGGACCAAACGTCCTCCCATTGGTGTAGTGCTGAAGTTTGGAGAGAGAGTGCCAGCTCAGGTGTCGTCCATGTCATATGACCGGGGTTCAAAATTACCAGGTCTGTCCCAAAATAGCCCTCGTGTTGCTTCAAAACGGAACGTTAATATACCTAAACCATAATATTTATATTATGAAATATATTAAATGCATAAGCATAGGAAATAAGATTTTTTTTTAAAAAATACACTTTTATTGGCAGATTAAAAAGTAGAAGATGATTTTGTAATAAAAAAAATCTGGAGGGGTCTAAACTAAAATATAAAAATGTGAGGTTTTGAAAACAATACAATAAGGAAATTAAGCCACAATCATAAGAAATAAAATTCCTGAAGATTCCTTAAGAATTAAAACATATTATGAATGTGATTAATATTCTAATTTACTTGGGGTTTTTCTATCAATGTCTCATGTTTTACATTTTTGTTTCAATCCTCAGATTTTTCATTGAAAAATTAGCTTCTAATGTTTAGTACATTATTAAAAGTGAATTTTAAAATACATTTATATTTAATTTTTATCTAATGACATTTGATTTGATCAGTAGTTACTAAGATATATTTATTCTATTCTTTTGGACTTTTAGAAAAAGGAAAATCTGTTGCTACTATGGAACTGCAATTAGTACAGAGTAAAGTTGACATTGAGAACCCTCCTATTGTGTTGAAATGTCAAGACCTATGATTGTTCATTTTTCTAGTGGTGATAATTATTGGTGACCAATTAACAAATATTTTGTTACTGTTTTGTTAAGATGCCAGTTAGAAACCTCTCTTATCTTAGTCAGTTTCTAGTTTGATTCTAATGATTTCGATCATTATATATATTTTTGTTGAAATTTTATCTGTTTATTTAAAATTTATTACAGAACTTTTTTATTACTTGTACAATTGAGAATTATTTAAAGTATAAACTATTCAAGTTTTGAGTTGAATTATTATTTACTAATATTAGTATTTTTCTCATAAATATTTTTATTTGTTAGTTTTTTTTTTTCTAAAATAAAAAAAAAGTTTTTTATCTGTTTATTATTAAATTAAAGAAGAAAAAAATTGGGATGTTTACTTTTTAAATTAAAAAAAAAGTTTTTTTTTTTTTTGCTGTTTACTTTTTAAAATTCTAACCTTATTCTTAAGTGTACTCTAGTCAGTGGTGTAGCTACAACTTTTGCCACCTGAGGCAAACTTGCGACATGCCACTCTTCCTTAACAAGTTGCATAGGGCACATAAACCTCAAGATAAAAATAATAGATTCCAGGAAATAACATTTTATTAGTAGTGTAATTCTCTGTTTGATGGTGTAGATTTCTGTAAATAGGTTGCAAAATTGTGCATCCACCACTATAGTGTATCTTTTACATATCCCCTATTTACCGATAAAAAGGGAAAAATACAAATTAATTAATTATTTTTATTTACACAATGATTGAGCTAGTGCAGCTGCTCTTCTTAGTTATAATATTGTTTCCTTACATGTCTGATTAGGGCACATAAACTTCAAAATGAAAACAATAAATTCCAGGAAATAACATTTTATTAGTAGTGTAATTCACTGTTTGATGGTGTAGATTTCTGTAAATAGGTTGCAAAATCGTGCATCCACCACTATAGTGTATCTTTTACATATCTCCTATTTACAGATAAAAAGGGAAAAATACAAATTAATTAATTAAATTTTTTTATTAACACAATGATTGAGCTAGTGCAGCTGCTCTTCTTGGTTATAAGATTGTTTCCTTGTGTGTGTGATTTTGCTACCCCTTTCAAAGTTCTGCCCTGGGAGGCCCGTCCCCTCTTCCCTTTTATCTACACCAGGGGGCCCTTAACTTTATTCCCTCATGTACCCCTTGATTAATTTTTATATTTTCATGTACCCCTGCTGTCATATCTTCCTCCTTCCCCCACCAACTATCTGTTTATGCAAAGAAGTTTTTATCAATGATGTTAATTGCTTAGGTTAGCTTTAGAGTCAAGCGACTCAAATTAATAACATTTGCTGGACTTATTTTTTATTTCATAATTTATTGCATTTTTACAATAGTATTAGTCCAATGCCAAAACAAATAAAAGCAGTACTGTATTAATTTCGTATTAACTTATAATGTTAGCTAAAAATTATACTCTATACTAATCAACTATTCAAGTGGTGTAGTTATTGTATCATTAGTATTAACTTGGGTAAGCAAAATTCTGTAAATTTTTTAATTAATTTTCTTGTTTCTGTCATTACCAGCTTTGACTTCGCATACCCCAACTAGTCCTTTGTGTACCCCCACAGGTTGGGAACCTCTGATCTATGCTACTAACTTTAGTGAATTATTTGCAAGAGCTCTGCCACTTGTGTAGCCTTCTAATGGCATGCTTTATCCTATTACCATTCCTTCATATAAGTTTAACAGAACCTTAATCTGTTTTTTAAATAATTTTTTATTTTTCCTCTCGGCAATAATTTGACTTCGCGTACCCTCAACTAGTCCTTTGTGTACCCCCAGATTGGGAACCTCTGATCTATGCCATTGACTTTAGTGAATTATTTGCAAGAGCTCTGCCATGTGTGTAGCCTTCTAATGGCATGTTTTATCCTATTATCATTCCTTCATATAATTTTAACAGAACCTTAATCTGTTTTAAAAAGTATTTTTTATTTTCCCTCTCAGCAATAATTTGACTTTGTGTACCTCCAACTAGTCCTTTGCATACCCCCAACTAGTCCTTCGCGTACCCCTAAAGGTACGCATACCACAGGTTGGGAACCTCTGATCTATGCCACTGACTTGAGTGAATTATTTGCAAGAGCTCTGCCATGTGTGTAGCCTTCTAATGGCATGTTTTATCCTATTACCATTCCTTCATATAATTTTAACAGAACCTTAATCTTTTTTTTTTCTTTTTCTTCTCGGCAATAATTTATATGTTGCGTGCAATTTGTATAGAACGAACAACATATCCTTGCATTTATTCATAACTTCATCTTTTTCTTGACTTTTAAAACCTGTCAGACTGGTGATTTCAGTTTGATCTGATTGAAAAAAAATTTTTTTTTTAATATAATGGATTTTGGTTTAAATTTTAGTGTGCTACTATTCCTTTGCATCATAACTATTAATTCATGCAAAATATTTAGACGGCAGCAGACTGAAGTTCAAATCTTTATCTATTAAGTTAAAATATTAATGAAATATGCCTCTTTCTCTTTTATCTTTGTAGTTTTAAGGATTTCAACTTTTCGTTTGTTTCTTATTGATTGTAGATGTATATTTTTATAATTAAGTGGCAGATTATACACATATATAAATAAGAAACTTTTCTTTTAAGAAAATTTATCACTTTAGCATTATTTTTGTGTTTAAAGCAGTCTTTCATTTTTTGGAAGTAATTTTGTTTAAATTTTTTTTAAAAAAGGTTTATCCTTTTGCTGCTGTGATTTGTTACAATGGTGTGCATGGAAGTATTGCTTCTAAAACCACTGAAGTGCAATTTTTATTTGCGGAAGTCTTCCAAAAAATTGATAGTGAATAGTTTTTATACAGTCCTGTACATGATGTTTACCATTCCAAATTATTAGTTTCTCATTAAGATCAATTAATAAGTACAAGTATTCCTTGATGTATGTAGCTTTGGCCACGCAGCTTTTGGATTTGATTTGTGCGCATAATAATTATTATGCCCATAAGCAATCTATGGATATCAGCTTTGAATAATGCAAAGGTTGAAAATAAGCTGTGGACTATTTAGTTATGTGATAAAACTGTGCTCTAACATACATCTGAAAGACTAAAGCAGTGAAGATCTTGGAATGTGGTATCAGTGAACTTGAGTTGTTGTGTGTGATGAATAAGAAAAATGAACTTGTATTAAAAATTGATTTAAATGCGGCAAGAAAACTGAAATTTAGCTTCAGTGTAGATAGATTGGTTATTATCACAAAATCATAAATGAAAAAATGGGCCTACTACTGCTTACTTGATATTAGATAAGTTTAATTGTTAAAAATAAATGTTTAGATATCAAATAGATAGAAAAAAAATATATATTTAATGTATCTGTTTCTGTTAATCAAGCGATATAACTTTTAATTGAATTTGCAATGAAATCCATAGAATATATACTCGAAAAATAAAGAATTTTTAAGTTTTTTGTATATTATGAGATTCATTATAATTATTCTCACTAATGTTTAATTATTCAATGCAATTTACTTTGGAAATTAATTAACAGAACTCATCAAGGGATGTAATTTTATTTTAAGCTTAATCATTTTCATTTGCCATTTTGTATAGAAATTGTGTCGATTTTAAGTCTGATGCAGTAGAATCTCTCTTAATTGGCAACAATGGGATGTAACTGATGCCAAAAAAAAAGATATTTTTCTAGATAATTAAGTATATGTGTCTAGATTTTACCTGTTTATGTTTTGTAATGCCATCTATAGAAATTGCAGTATGCTAAGTCTAATAGTTATGTTTTTCAATCTATGACTAAATAAATATATCGAAAATTGTAAAGGTTATTTAAAATTACATGTATGTGCTTTAATTTTATATTTCACAATAACAAAATTGAACGCTATTTTTAAAAAAATTACTATACATATTATGACTCGAATGCTTCTTATGATTGATTCATAGAGAAAAGACATATAACTGCTTACAACCACAAGTCGAGTTATCCCCCACTCTGCGTATGCATCTGGGGTTTAATTGAGTGAAGGCCGTAACAGCAGCAAATGGGGGCGAAGGGTGGAGTCCTAATAGCTATCATTGGCTACAGCCCAACTCCTTCTGCAGGAGGCTTATCCCATCATCGGAGTGGAAGTAACTCAACCCCACACCATTAATATACCCATTGGAGAACTGCGAGAATCTTTATTTTGAACACTCAAATTTGGTCTGAGTCTTAAAAATTTCATTGTGTGTACAATGAAATTTCGTAACATCATTTCTGACATAGAAGAAGATTGCTTGGCAGATTTCATGAAAATCTGCAATCCTTTGTCTGCATGCCATCTTCATCCTCTCACTCCTCCTCATCTTTCTCCTTTACCTCCGCATAGTCAATTATTTCGTCAACATCACGAGTGTGTATTGGGAATAGGGATATAACGAATAGTGATTTGGCCGAATACCGAATATTCGGCCAAAAATCAGGCCAAATATCTAATTTTAAAAAACATTGCATTTTTGGTGGTAAATAAAATATTCCTCAAATTTTAAATAAAAAACATTAAGGATTATTAAACTTGATCGTATTATTAATTTTATTAAACATTAACACCTTGATGTATTTTTTGTAGTATATTTTAAACACTTTAATTCTAAGAATAAGACAATGTGGCTTTCACAAATCTAAATAAATAATAATGGTATAATTTTACCTGTAGATACGTTAGATTATATTTTTAAAATTTTTATTTTTTTAGAAAATTTATTACAATCTTAAAAAAATTTAAAAACTTGCTTGTCATTCTTTGTCTTTCAGTTAACTTTAACAAATTTCTTTTCTCCAAGTCAGATGTTAAGTCATTTCCTTTAAAATATATTCTTCTTCACTTCTACTTACCACCCAGTAAAACATTTCTCCTTTTCTTGAACCTTTCAACTGCGGGTAGTTTCTTATATATGTGGTTTATAAATCACACCCACAGTTAAAGGATTAAAAGTTATTTAACCTGATAATGCTTACTCTCCCCCTTAAAACTGAATAAATGTTAGGAAATTTTTTGATAATAAGTGTATTGAAATGTAATTCTGCAATATTCTTTGTTAAATATATATTAAAAAAATGTTATCCTGAATTTATTCGGCCAAATATCTGTTTGGCATTCGGCAAGATTGCTCTTGCATCATAATTGCAGGCTTTACATTGATAAATGACATGTAAAATTATTAAATACATTTACTTACTATGTAACTTAAAACTGAGTAAATGTTAGATTTTTTTGGATAAAAAAATGCAATGAAATATAATTCTGAAATATTTTTTTGTTTTATTATTTAATAGTATATTTAAAAAAAAAAAATATCTCGAAAATATTCAGCCTAATATCTGCTTAGTATTCGGCCAGCCGAATATTTGGCAAAAGGGCCGAATACCAAATAGTTGCCGAATGTTCGTTATTGGGAACAAAATTGAACAACATCCGTAATTGGGAACAAAATTGTCTACATCTACCAAAGCCTGCACTTTCCCGTCACTGAGCCATTACATTTTTTAAAAAACTTTAAAGGCAATTTACATTTATACCTTCAATATTGCTGTTATTTTGGTATTGCTGGTAAATTGCATTCTGATTACGAGAGATTTTACTGTACTTATTTCCTCTTTCACGATGTTCATATTATCAATCTATTTTATTCCATTTATAAATTATTTCCGACTTAAAGTTTTATTGTCTTTTTAACAGTACAAATTTTCTTTTTAACAAAATGTGAAACTGTTTTGTCATTTAAGTAATGTCATTTTAAATCGTTTCGAAACTAAATCAACTGTGATGTTGAGAATCTACTTTTATGTGCAATTTATTATGCTCAGATGATGAGATTACGATCAATATTATTTTATTCCTAAATATTACTCAATGTGTAGTTTTCGAGTGTTAGTTGCATGGCTGAATGAAGTAACTATTACACTGTTGAAAATATTAGATAATTGCTTTTAATATTTTGTTAGAGCTTCTAGTAATTTTATACATTCGTTATGTTATATATAAATGTGTGTTGGAAATTTTAATTTTCAATTGGATTTTATATTTAGTAGAAATCGGATGTGTGTATGATATATTTACATGTTGAATATTTTAAGAGAAATTATATGAAATAAACTGAACTGCAAAGAGTACTTCTGGAGACTTCTGAATTATTTTAGAAATGAATGATCTATTGTAAAATTTTGTAGTCTGCCGTAGCTGTTATAGTTTATAGTCTCTTACAATCTGCCATAGCTGTTCATCTTGCCTTTTAATGAATGATAACCTAGATTTTGATTTCATGTTTAAGTAATTAACTCTTATCGAATAGCCTATTCATATGATAGCTTTCAATTCAGGGGTGATTGTGTTCCGGTATTATACTAGAAATCCGGTATTTTCTTCATCCTTAATACCGGAATTCCGGTATTTTCTGATAAATCTATTTTTTAAAACTTAAGTTTGCCAAAGACTCAAACTACTATGGATTCTCCATAGTTTCTACGCAATTTCGGCTTCTGCTACGTACTACACAAATTATAATCCATACTATGGAAAATTTAATTTTGGATTATGCTGAGTCAATCCAAATGATTTTTTTTTAGAAATTGCCATACCATAACTAAGAATAACTACTTCACTTAAGAATGGTCCCATAGGAATTTATATATATATATTTATTAATGCTATTCATAGAAAATGTTATTAATTTTTTAATATTGTTTTGTAATCAGTTTTGATGGTTTATTTTCATGTGTGTTATAGAATGTTATTGAAAACTCATGAACTACGACAAAATAAATTAAATCAATTTCTTATGTGAAAAAGGCATATTAAAAATTGCATGCAAAAGTTGAATCAGCGCCATAATGAATGAATACATATCCGTTCCCTACACATAATATACCTGCTAAAATTTCGGGTATTTTTTCATGAAGCCACAATCACCCCTGATTTCATACAACACATGTGAAATGTTTTCTTAAAGTGTTTATTTGAACTAGCATCCATAGCTAACAATATTATTGTTAACATAACTAGTATTACAGAGGACGCTGCTTATAGTGATAACTTTGGGACAAAGACCAGGTGATCACTACATCCGAAACGCCTTTTTATATCTTTTAAAATTGTATGTTACGAAGCACTGTAAAAAACAGCCTTGAATTCGGTATCTGTTTTGTTTTGAATATAAGCATATGGTGAGATTAGCAGCACAAAATAAATAGTTATACAGGGTTCCCATTTATATCCATCACAGACTCCTTAGCTTCTAAACGGCGACAGCTTTGGCCATAAAGTTGGTGTCTAGGTATAGTAAAAATTCTATGCGCTACCCGATGAGGCAACTTACAACGCCATCTAGCGGCAAAGTTTATAATTAGCGGTTCTTTCTCGTAAACGGTGAAAGATACAAGAAAACAGTCAATTAGAAAGTTGTAGAGTTGTCTCGATTTAGTACGAAAAGTTACCTTGTGTACATTAATACTCAAAACAGAATGCAAAAATTGAACATTTGTTTGGTGATGATTTCGAAAATTGTCATGTCAAAGAGTTGAAGAAAGAAACCGAGACACGTCCCTGTCTTCTGAATCATGAATTTATATTGCTCAAAATGCTCTCTGTTAGCCACTATACACATTTGCATTCTGGACTGGATTTCTCGGTGCACATTGTGCAACATGGCAGGTGTTACAGAGGCACAAGCATCAGTAATGCATCGTCGAAGATCCTGCAATGTTGGCGGAGGTGTCTCGTATATCTGCCCTTTTATGTGTCCCCATAAGAAGTCCAATGGGGTCAAGTCAGGTGAGCGCGAGGGTCACACTACGAAACCACCATACCCGATAATTTGATTCTGGAATGTCTCCATTAGGTACTGCTTAACGTTTGAAATCTTATGCAGAGCGGCAGCGTCCTGTTGGAACCATACATTTCGGAGTTGGTGCAAAGGTAGATTCTCAACAAAGTCGGTTATTATATCTTGCAGAAGCTCCAAGTACTGTTGTCCCATTAATGTTCCCTTGTAAAATACTGGTCCAATGAGCCTGTCATTAAAAATTCTGCACCAAACATTAATCGACCACCGTATTTCATGTCGAACTTCAACAGCATATCTCGGATTTTCCAGTGACCATGTATGAATGTTCTATTAAACATTCTGTTACGCGAAAAACATGCCTCATCCGTCCATATGTCTGCCAGGAATGTTGGATGGTCCTCTAAGTTATTCATCACAGCATCTCTTGGCAGCAATCCCTGCTTCAGGGGTGGATCGGTATGGATGAGCACCTAATTCATTCAGGATTGTCCAAACGTGGCTTTTTGAGAGCCCACAATTTTCACTGATCAGTTTTGTGCTGCTCTGAGGATGGGCGAGAGCGTATGCTAGCACATCTTCAGGTGGCACTTTGCGTCCTACATTACGAGGCCTATGAACTCGAGGTCGGCTGGTCACGCAGCCCGTCTCCCTTAAACGTTTTACAACTTATAAGATGGTCTGCCATGTAGGATGTGGCCTTCAGGAAAACGTTCACGCTACAGCCTTGCAGCTGATTTTGCCTTACGCCCACATTCACCGTAAATTAGCAACATCTCGCTAATGCCAAATTTTGCCATAACCCTCGGCTGTAACGTACAACCCAGCAGAAACATCCTTTTTATAGTAGTAGTCTCTGGTTAACAGGTATGACGTTCAATCCTCATTTGCATAATACATGAAATCCATGTGATTTTTATACCAGACTTGGTTGATTTGAGCTGTGTGTTTGGAGAGACGATTTTGCAAAATTAGAAAGTTTTCATGGTTTGTAGAGACATTCAGTAAAACACGCAACCGGTGGGGACAGAACTATGGTCCTCTTGAATGCAAATCGTGTGCGTTCCCCTGCGCCACAACACAGGCTGGTATTTAATCCGTAAGGTGGTCTTTTCTCGCTTCGTTCGCGTTTCACGACGCCATAGTGTTGAAAATCTCAATCAAACGAATGTTCATTTTTTACATTCTGTTTTGAGTATTAATGTGCGCAACGTATCTTTTCGTACTAAATCGAGAGTGCTCTACAACTTTCTAATTGACTTTTTCTCTTATCTTTCACTGTTTACGAGATAGGACCGCTAATTCCAAAATTTGCCGATAGATGGCGTTGTAAGTTGTCTCGTCGAGTAGCGCATAGCCTTTTTACTATATACGTAGACACCAACTTTATGGCCTAAGCTGTCACCGTTTAGAAGTTAAGAGGGTGTAACGGATACAAGTGGGAACCCAGTGTATAAAGTCAATAGTCAAATTTAAATAGTTATTTTTCATGTATTATCCTACCTTTCTTTGATTACATGGAATTTATTTTTTAAGAAACCATTGTTACCCAATACCAATATCAGGAAGCACTGTAAAGAAGAGCCTTGAATTCCACATCTGTTTTGTTTTTAATGTAAGTATAAGGCGAGATTATTAACATAT
>BGPR01023267.1:0-24417 GCA_013235015.1 Araneus ventricosus | reverse complement strand
TCGATGTACTTCGTTCAGTTACGTATTGCTGTTAGGTTTGTAGTTTGTTTATCCTTCAGAACAACATAGTGTTAAGATGAAATACAATTTTAAAGTAGGAAAATAACTTAAAAAATTATGCCATCAATCCAGTTAAAGTGGTTTCCCTAGGTTGAACTACTAGGTTCTTTAAATTAAGACCACCATTTCTTTAAGCACAATTAAAGCAAGAAATTACTTTTTGATTCTCGATTCTGGCAACACACAATGCTTGAAGAACAAGTAAGACGGTGAACAATTATCCTCCCTTCTTCCTTTAATTCCATATTTGAATTCTTTTTTATCAAATTTGATGGTTTTGGGGTACTTTCCGTTAGCCGGGCGCAAACGAAAATCATAGATAATGTAAGAATTCATAAATTTCTTAGCCATTATCTTGGCGACTTGGCTCACGTTCCTAATTGGCGACATTTAGAGTCTATTTAACGGAAAATCGCTTCGCTTAGCGACTTGGCTCACATTTGGTTTCACAATTGGCGACATTTGCCTTGACTAACAGTACTCGGCTTTAGTTTTTTTTATGCTTTACTTGAAGCATTTCACTTCAATTGAGAAGGATTACAGCAACGGCTTTTCCGATATTCTGTGGTTCAGGATAATAATCCCATTAATTTAAAGTAGCATTAGCATTTAAACGGAAATCTTTGGACAAACACAGAGCTAACTTTACCTCTAAACTATTTGATAAAATGATTTATCGTGAAGGAAATTTCTTATCGAAGATATAACGTATTTCTACCCCACTGTACAAGGGATGTTTTATTTTCCTTAATTAATTGATACCCGAATCTAAACACTTGTTATCTACAACTGCTTATTTCCACGTAGCGCTTTCATAATAGAAATGATTTTATATACACCCTGTTTACATCTTAACATAATTTGCCTATTTTACGGCCCAATATTTAATAGGAGGTGAAGTTGCTGTTGGTCAATCTAGGCCTTTGGACAAATTCGGCGACACTCCCAGGGGCTTTCTTCTTAATCACCAGTTTTAAAGCGCGTCTCTGGATCACAACAAACCTCACGCAACGAGCATAATTCGTTCCAGACCTTTTACTCGTTATACGAGAGCAATTTTTTCCATAAATCAATGTAAAATAAGATAATGCTGCGTTCCATGCCGAAAAAATACTCAAGAAAACTTTATGTATAACATTTATTCAAAGAAAATCATAGAAAAGTCCAGAGATGTCTCTAAAGCTGGGCGAGGAGCCAAGAACAACCCCACCCGCGTCTGTCATTATTGAACCATTAAATGGATGGTGTATAATATAATACTCAACTTTTCGACAATGAAAGAGAAACACGCAATTAAATATTTATTTAAGCAATATGAGAAAACGGATTAAATTGCGTTTCAACAATAGAAAATAATCATTTGTGAAAGAGATTGTAAAAATATTTTTATTTCATAATCACTCAATTGGTGTTCCTTAAACATCGATGAATTACAGTCGATAGTTTTCCCAACCTATCATTCTGAAACTATCGATCAGTTTTGAAGACGATACTATCGACTTGGCTTCGATAATATCTATAGTCTATCAAGGGAACACTAGCAATCTACAGCGAGATTTTCTTCAACAGCTTTCGTTAGTAAATCTGGCGTAATCAAATCTGCCAGATATTATTATTACGGCTGAAAATACGACAGGCGGGCACAAATCATCTTCTAGTTATATATGAGATCGTTAAGGAGCCTGAGCATCTTTGTACGGAATCAACACAGCATGGAATACAGATGATTTTCAGGAAATGAAAGAGCGGAATGAGTTACTAAACACGGACTGATGAACCTGTTTCTGTTATCCTGTGTTAAAAATAAGTCAATTACATTGCGTCATTGACTCAAACACATCACTCAACTCGTTACGCCATCAAACCAAATACATAATTTGCTGACGTAGCGTTTCAACAACTGTAAATGCACACGGCCAATCGTTTTAAAAACCATGGTCTTCTTAAATGTTACTGGAATCAAAAGATAAAAATAACAATAATAATAAAGATCTTTCGTTTTCCATTCCAAAACATTACTGGAAAGAAATCAAAGTAAAAGATCACATTCTATTAACAGTTAAAATATTTTACAATAAAGAGATTACATACAAGTACTAGACACTTAGTGTTTGCAGTAACTCTTTTTTAATTACAATGGACATGGACTATATTTTCTTTTCAATGTTTATTTAAAAACTTACCTTAGGTATAACAAACAAAAAAGCTGGTGAGCTGAATAGTAAAATTAATCATATAATTATTTAACAAATTGAAAATTAAGCCGAGCAAGACCTTACGATCTCGCTTGGTAAGGAGACACAGAATACTAGGCGATTAATTCCTGACCTCTCGCGCTTGATGAAGGAGTAAAATGTAAGTCTCCCTGCTTGTAGAGGAGCGCCAGCTTTTTTGAGTCAGAAAGCTATCAACAACTCTTCTGGCATGGAACTGGAGGTTTGTTAATTCGCCACCCTTGGGGAAGGCGCTTTTGTCAAGAGACTAAGCACTAGTTTGTGACAAGAATTAAATGAAATAAAAAAGCCCGTGGATATGACAGTATGAGCACCAAACTCCGGGAATTACCTCTCACACTTCACTCGTTATGGAATGATCATTAAGCAGTCATAGTATTCTTACAATTGTTGCTCGTTATGCGGGTTTCTGCTATGTTACTTGTTTCCAACCTGTATTAGTTACCGTTTCTGATTTAGACACACAGTAGCATTTTGCTGCAGTACGTGAACGGTCTCTCACAGTTCAATGTTGACTAAAGAAGATTTTATACTGGACACGTCTGAAGGCAATTTTACCAATGACCTTGGGATCGCTAAAATGGGCCTGTTGATTCTAGGCGCAAATCCATCTCGATCTTGAAGAGATCAGGAATTCGTGTTGGTTTAGTTATATTATTACCCCTTTTTGGAGCAACACGGGGATATTCTGTGATGAACCATAATTTTACAGTGGGTTGCGAGACGACACCTGAGCTGACACCGCCATTTCTCAATAATTTGAGCAAGAGGTTTTTTTCTACCACAACTCTTCTGCAACTGGAGCATTCAAATGAGGTAACTCTAGTCATTAACCATGAATTTGGTATGAATATTGCTATCCCCATTTTGAAACAACTCAGGGGCTATTTTATGGACTTATAATTTTGTCAGGAATTAAGAATGGCAGAAGACGGCACCTGAGCCGACACCTCTTATCAACTTCCGTCCACACAGCGGGAGGGACGTTGACCCTCACCCTCGATTTGTGTGCAGTCTGGACCACAGTCGGGCAGTGTCCGGATGAGTAAAATTCCGTTTTCGTTCTACCGCCACCCCAGCTAATCGCAGGTCCGTGTCGCACTTTGTCTCTAGTTCATTGTCTGTCCACTGATTGACATTGACAGGCATGTGTTGTAATTTACAGGTGTTAGTGGATTCAAATGTTTAAAGACGATTTCGATCCCATGCGACTGTGCAATTGCGTTCTGTACAGTTTTTTAGACAGAAAAGAGTGATTAACAGTAATATTATTCAACTTGTGAATGGAGGTGAAAATGTGTGCTGATGAATGGTTAGAAAGTGCAGTTCGACAATTCAATGATGGTCACCACTGCGTTCACTGCAAGCGTACAGGGTAGGCGACCTTCTGTTGTCAATGATGTTTTTAGTGTTCAAGTTAATACCGAAAATTCGAAAACAGTCGGTTCACAATAAGGGATGCTGTTTGATGGTTTCCGAATTTCAAAAACATTTTTGCGGAGTGTCACAAATAATTAATATTATACATCCAAATTATGTCCCGTTGGATTTCGAAAATGCTTATAGCAAAACCTGAAGGACTTGGCAGTGCTTTGACATTTCTTACCCCGATAATCAGTAAGAAGGGGCAATGGGATCAAACAAGAGATTGGTGACCAGTGATGAACTTGGGTTTGTCATACTCAGAATCCAACAGCGTCGATGAATTTCAACGGCTTAACATTTTATGCGTTCAAAACCATATTACAGAACGACTTCAGTCAGCAGGATCGGCGGCAATCGTCTTAAGCATTTGTTGAACTCTCACTACACCATAAACACAACACAATCCTGCTCGCTAATGGCATCGGTGTGACAACTAACCAGCAGAACTACGTGCCTGAGCAACTTGGTATGCGACATTAGCGCTGCTGCAGTGTAAAACAAGGACTGCTACTTCGGGCACGCCTCGTATACGCCAGATCTTTGAGTGGGATCGGGTTTTCAACCCAGAACCCCTCAACTGCTCCCAAGCCAGGAGTCTTACTACTAGGCCACAAGACCATTCAATGTTAGAACATGACAGCCAATCAAGTTTGATCCCAAGATAGTTAAAAAAGCAAGGTAAATTTGTCAAATAGTAAAACTCAGAGTTTTTTGTTGTGCTAATTAATTTTTATATAGTTAGCAAATTAACAGACGTGATGAAGCGTGACGGCACACAATGCTTCCTCAAGCCAATGGTGTAGAGCAAATCAAAAGATGGCGGACATCGACTTGAAGTTCTCCAAGGATGGGTGCGCGGTGTCATTCGTTTAGGCCAAGGGAAAGTAAAATAACGATATTCATTGAGATTGTTGGAGGTCTACAGGAACGGATTGTCTATGTCCAAAGCTCACAATCTCGTCCCTACCGCCACGAAAAAAAGCCTAGAAGAGGGTTGCTGCTTAAGTATAACGATCAGAACAGAGGAAACGTAGTCGGCCGCAACTGAACCTAAGACTCAGCTTCGTTAGGCAGAAGAATTCGTTGTGCGAAGAGTTACAAACAAAATGAGACTCACCCAGTTCTGTTCATAACCGCTGAAATGAGAAACCTCCCCTTCCCCAAAATGCAGTGAATATCCCGTTTCAGTAACGTCGCCACCGGCGTACTGGTGTTTTTCTCTGGTGTAACGCATTTACCTAGTGAGGAGTTACTGTAGACAGTGGTGACATACGTACCCATTCAGCAGCAGACACCGTAAACTTAGCAGGGTTTCAGAATGGGAAGAGATTCTTGGCCATCCTCCATATATCCCTGATTTAGCACCTTTGGATTACCATTTGTTTGGCTCCTAAAGAGAAACACTACTCAAGTGAGCAGCGCTTCCATCATTGGAAGGACTGTCAGTTTGCCACTGGTTGGAACCTGGAGTAAGATTTCTTTGGAAAGGGTATGGATGATTTGGTGCCACGTTGGAATAAATGTTTAGACCACTATGGTTCCTTTGTGGAATGATACTGTGATACGATTTACGAAACATAATAAATTTTCATATATTTATCTCAGCACGTTTTCTGTCAATCAAAAATTCACCATACTTTTTGAAACACTTTTGTACCATCCGAGATTCCCAACCCCCTTACCTATGAAGTGGGCTGACAATTTTTTATAGATAACTATCAGTACTCGCACGGCGTTGTCCGTGGCATAATGACTTCAACAAAATCAAAAAAGCCCAAAGTTTTGAAAACGAAATCAAAAAAGCCCAAAGTTTTGAAAACAAAATCAAAATATATATATTATTGATTTCGCCCTCGATTTTTAGTGAAAGTACACCCAGGAACTTCAGCGAGATGAATAACTGTTCTTTTAACTAAAGATATCAGCATATATGCGCGACAATCAAAAGTATAAAACAAATAAATCAAATGATTCTTGGATCAGTAAAATTAAGTAATTAAGACTAGCTGACGCAATAAAATGATTGAAAGTATGACGCGACTTTCGCTTTGTACCGCCATCCAATCGGATAGTAGAAATGCATTCTGGGAACTAACCTTGGATCGGTCGAAAGCTTCGTCGATTCGGATATGCGAGAGAAAATGTTTTGAACTGATCGATAAAAAAATTCATAGAAAATCGGAGAAAAAAGATATTTTAACCATTCTTGTTTAAAAACGGGGATAAATATTCAGGTTTATATCTAAAAAAAATTGAAAATGATAGTGTTATTAGAACGTTGGATGCAGCAAATTTAAAAACAAAAATAAAATTTAGATGGCAAAACTTACTATTTTTTAAAAAATTCTCAAAATTCAGTAAATTACGTTAGACGTTCAAAACAAACTTCATTAGAACGAAAATTGTTCGTTCTATCCGATGGTGCATGGATTGTTTTTCAACGATCATTGGGAAAGATACTACGGCCGTAAACATGCCAAAAATGACCCAAAACAATACAAAACATTAAATAAAAAATTTTCTTGATTGAATTTTAAAATTCTGGCTTCGAGGTGTACTGAGTCACCATTATGACTACCTGTGTGCCAAATTTCATGGCTGTAAGTGCAGTAGATTCGTCTGGGCATTGCACACACACATACACATGCACACACGCAAACATTGCCTAGATTTCGACAGATGGAATTTTTCTTAGGATGCTATCAGATATATATGGTTTAAAAGCGAAAATTAAGAGTAGTAATATTTTTTTTCTCTGTAAAATTTCAACATTTTTTGTTTATTTTACCTGAAATATAAAGTAATAAAGGATTTTAGTTGCAAAAGGTTTTTTCTCCTTTTCAATTTCTGTTTAATTGGGCAACATAATTTAGAAATCAGTGCACTTCAAACATTCGCAAGAATTTCGTTGCATCTTTAAATGTCCAGAAGATTGTTTTAAAATAATTTTATGCGTGTTAGTTCATTTTCCTTTATCCTCTACTATTCTCCTGAATGTATTTGACTTCATGACCTTCAGAAATGCAGACGATTTTTTTTCTGCGTTCGTTGGTCAAATATTTATTGTTGGACATACTAGAAAATATCAATCCATCCTTTATTCTGTCACCTCCTTTGTTATTTTTAGACAAAAGGCAGAAAACAAGGAAGAATTATGTATCAAAGATTATTCAAAAGACACTGATCCATAAATTCCTTTAAGGTTCAATAAATTTCTTAGAATCCAAAAATATTTTCATATTTTGTCGTTTGAAATACTTTACGAATGTTATAACGAACGCAATGATTTGATTTAATACAGTCAGTGACTCTTAGAATATTTTTCTCGGTGTCTTTTATTTTAAAAGACTCCGAGTGTTTTTCATGTAACATATTGTGTGACGTCTTACTAGAATTCTGAAAGAATAAAACAGTGACTTTTCGCGGTATTTTCCTTTGCCGTGTTTCGTGTGAAGACTAAAGTAATAAATATTTCGCGCCTCAAGAATACTACATTTTTATTTAGATATTAACCTTGGTAATCGTTACAACAACTTCTCTACATATGTTACCTAATAAAATAACCTCCAAAACTATTCTAATGAAGAAATCTTGGGAAATTTGAGTCACGAAAAATTCTGTGGAAGTTACAATAGAACTTGGTTAATCGAAGCTGACGGGAGCACAACAGATATTTGATTTATCCAAAAATTCGAATTAAGAGAAACCGGGTCAGAAATGAGAGAGAAAACGACAATTTTTAAACACATCTTATTGACATGTTTCATGTTTGTAAAGATGGAAAGGAATAAAGACTGATTTTTCACTCATTTCCTGACGTGCTAGAGTTTTGAAATTTCGTACACTTGTGCATTCTCGATGTCAATACCCTATTTTGATATTTTCAGAACTATTAATTAAATTTTGATTCCATACAGTGGCGCCACCTGATAGTGAGATTGACAAAAAGGTGATTTCAAGGGTTCAAAATATTTATAACAATCTTTATATATAAAAGGCAAAAACCATGACTCACTCATCACGAAATCTCCCAAACCACTGGGACTAGAAACTTGAAATTTGGCAGGCGGTTGCTTTTTGGGAAGTAGGTGCTCACTAAGAAAGGATTTTTCGAAATTTTAATTAGAATTTAAATTATTTAAAAATTACTTTAAATTTTAACGTTTTCCTGGAATAACTTCGGATTAAATTATAGCAAAAACATCATTTTTACATCATCTTAAAGATAAAAAAAATTACGTTTCCAATGACACACATCTCTTATTTCTATGCGATATTTTGTTCAATTTGAATAAATGTTTCAAAATGTTTTAAAACATGAATTGTAACAATGTTTCTATTGTTGCAAATAAAATTTAAACATATCATTATTTCAGCAAATCTTTTATTCACGCGCTTTTGCAATTGTTACTGTTTGTGATAGTATAAATTGTTTTCTTGGGAAATGAACTCCAAAGCAAAATTTTCAATTTAGGAAATCAAAAATTTCACTTCATTTCAAAATTTTCACTTTCATTGCATTTCTGAAATATTTTATCGCACCTGCTTAAAAGTAATATTTTTACACAGCGTGGCAACAGATATTTGATTTCAGGTTTGTTTGTTTTTATTGTGTTTGAGGTAGACTGAAGTGATTTTCGTCCTTTCTTCAAGCATTTAATCTCATACTTTCCTGCCATTTTAAAATTATGAGGCATGAAAACGCTTTCAAATTTATGTATATTGCAATATAAGTAATATTTTATTAAAATTTTGATTAGGCTTAAGAGTACAGTACTGCAGGTCAAACTTGAATTTCCTTAAGTGATAACTTCATCATATTTGATATTAGAAACTAGAAATTACAGCCTGAAACTAGGAATTACAAAAAGGCAATATTGTTCGGGAAAACTAACTAACTTTTAAATGTTACTGCCTACCTCTTATACTCCCGGGTCATTTAGATGTCTATGAATTTTTTGCCGCCTCACTTTTTGTACCCTCTGGTTCACACGAGCTTAGAGCATGTTCGGCTTTCGTGAACATATTCAGCGTTTATCTTTTTACCGATGAGTGCTAGATGAATTGAGTGAAAGTTATTTGAAGCTCAGTTTGTAAGTTTCGTTAGATGCGATGCCTCATACAGAACGGTATCGCTGGCATTTTACAATTTACGTCTTTAAATATTTTACTATCTGCCAAATACAATAAAATTTTCAGTATTTTGTTCATCTTTCTTGAGTTATCATGGCTGAAACTGCGACGGGTAATGCTATAATTAATATAAAATACAAAAATAAAAACTAATTTAAATGGGCGAACCAGCTGGTCGCCGAAGGCGACTAGTGAATTATAAATTACAGACGAAACACGTAGAAAATAATTAGAAATAAGAAAATACTACTATACTAATAAAAGTGTTTTCAAAAACTATTTTTATTAAAATAAAAATGGCAGTAAAGATTTTTTAAATATATTTAACAGTTTTAATAAATAACAAATGAACAGTAAGTAAATTTACTTAATAAAGTAATAATAATTACATAAGAATATTTATTGAAACAAACAATAGATTAATACACGCAAAAAAAATTTCAGTAAATAAGTAGGGGAAAGAGAGTCTGGTAAGACGACGAAGAGTGTAAGATGATGAAATGGATTTTTCTTGAAAATTATCCTAGATGAATGCTCCGATTCCGAGACCTATAGCGACCAGCTACCCGTGTCCCACCAGAAGATTCCATCCCGTTATTTGTGTGATTCACAGTACGCGGTATTGAGTTTTTGAGTTGTTCCTACGCAACTTTTGATTGCTGCTTGGTAAGTGAAAGCGATCACGAAGTAAATATTTTTGATTTATATATGTTTTATTCGTAAAGAACTAATCAAAACGTGTCCAATGACGTATTATTTTAATTTTATCTGATATGATGATATCCTCTAATGTTTTTTTGAAATAAAAAGACAAAGTCGGATAAGATGACGAACCCCTCCACGCTAATGCATGAGCTCGTCGTGCTACCCGACCGCCACTTGCCTTCCATGCACCTCACTGAAAAATGAGCATCACATTAAAACGGAGAGAGAGGAAAAGAAGATTAACGAAAACTGTGACAGTTAAAGAAAGCTGAAGTTAATAAGACTAAACACAACAAAAATGCTAAAAATTCTACAAAAAAGAAGAAAGTAGCTAAGCGACACCTCGACTTCTAATAATCTGAATCTGAAGACTCAATTTATTCATTTGTATTTCCTTACGAAGACGCTGATGACAATCTGTATCCAGAGGACCTCGATAATGAAGAATGCATCATTTGCAGTGAGGAAGGAAAAACGGAATTGGGATTCCAATGTTTTAAATGGAAGCTTTGGCCCCATTCTACCTGTACTGGCTGGGACAAAATCCAAGCCCATGGCGATGCGATTTTTGTAATTTCTTTCATTTCTTAAAGTTCGAATCTAAAATTTCGATTGAAAATATTTCATTTGTTTTATGCTGTTAATTTAGTCTGATTATTTTCCTGTTATGTGCAATTTGTTATGGTCAAGATGTGATCTCAACAGTTTTAAATAGCTTTTTGATAGAATATGATGTTGAATTAAATTGTTATCGCAGTTCTTCATCTCACCCGACACCGTTACTTACCCTTTACCGTTGCGGGTAAGATGACGAAAATCACTTCCCCCACCCTAAAATGATATTTTGGGGTTTCAAATTTGAAAATAAAAATTTAAAAAAAATATCACTTTCAAGTAAAGAGTTCCAAGAAGATTCTCCCTCAACAATAATTCTTCTGCAACGAATATTGAGGTCAGGAAAAATCCTCAAAGCGTAAGGTCGCTATCTTACTGGACTTTCCCCGACATTTAATAACAAACATTATACAACACTTTGCATACAACAGTTGATTTTTTTCCGAGACTACCACTTTTGGACTATTTTACACCGGAAAGGAGTGTCAAGCAAAGAGTCATATAAGCTCATTTCCGGAGTTCTTTGCTAGATCAGGCTCAGTAAAATGTGAACATCACCCTTCCATTCTTCACTTTCCCCCTATTTTGATGAAAATAACTCCGCCCGCCGCATGCGCAAAAGCACGGAGGGTTTCCGAATCCGTTGCTATACAATACAGCTTCTCATTCTATTTTTGCATCATAAGTCTGTTTTTCAACGCAGAAATTATAATAAAGGAAGACGCAGTCTTTTAGTTGCTTCAGCTTTGGAGCATTGCAGCTCGGATTTATGAAGCTTCCTGTTAAACAAAGGTATTCATCATTAAAACACTATCAAATAAATCTGAGTATATAAATGTTTAATGAAATGTCAATAAGTGCACCATCCATCGTTGAACGGCAAATCTGGAAATCATAGTTAATTCAGGCTCGAGCACTCTTGTTTAAATTATGAAAATAATACAAGAAAAGATATAAAATATAATGAAAGTGGACAGTTATTTTTGAGTCGTTGCTCGCTAAACACTGAAATTTTGTTATTTCATGATGAACGTTGCATGCCAATAGTAAATGACAGACCATTTCTCAATAAAGGATTTCTTATTTTAATAAACAAATTAACTGAAATAAATCCACTTTTGTAGCATCTTCTTTAATGATGATTTAACGTTGACAGAATCTGTGTATAATTTTTGAAACAACACGTTTTTTAGTATGCTTTCTGTTTTCAGGTACGAAAAACCTCCATTTGGTTTTGATTTTACCAATGTAGGGATGAAATGAAACATGGAGATGTTCAATTTCTTTTTATCTATACTTATAAAAGGCAATGTTTGTGTACGTGTATGTCTGCGATGTCCAGAAGAATCTATCGCACTTACAGCCATGACATTTGGCACACAGGCAGTCGTAATGATGACCGAATGCACCTCGAAGCCGGAATTTTAAAATTTAATCTAGAATTTTTTTTATTTAATGTTTTGGGTCATTTTTGGCACATTTACGGCTGTAGTATCTTTTCTAATGATCGTTAAAAAATAGTCAATTCACAATCGAATAGAACAAACAATGTTTGTTCTAATGAAGTTTGTTTTGTATTTTTAACATAATTTGCTGAATTGTGAGAAATTTTTAAATAATAGTCACTTTTCATTTATATTTTTAACTTTCAATTTTTATTTTCTTGCTTCCTACGTTCTAATAACGCTATCATTTTCAATTTTTTTAGGTATAAACTAGAATATTTATCCCTGTTTTAATACAAGAATGGTTAAAATATCTTTTTTCTCCGATTTTCTAAGAATTTTTTTATTAATCAGCTAAAAACATTTTCTCTCGCATATCCGAATCGATAGAGCTTTCGTCCTACCCAAGGTTACTCACAGCTCCCAGAATGCATTTCTACTATCCTATTGGCTGGCGGTATCAAGCGAAAGTCACGTTATACTCTCGATCATTTTATTGCGTCAGCTAATCTTAATTACATCATTTTACTGTTCTAAGAATCATTTGATTTATTTGTTTTGTAGTCGCGCATATATGCTGATATCTTTAGTTAAAAGAAAGTTCCTGCGTGTACTTTTAACTAAAAATCGAGGGCGAAATCAATAATACATATATGTTTTGATATACATATATTCGTTTTCACAACTTTGGGCTTTTTTTTATTTTGTTGGAGTCATTATGCCACGGGCAACGCCGTGCGTGTACTGCTAGTCTATACTTATAAAAGGCAATGTTTATGTGCGAGTGTGTGTGTGTGTCTGCGATGTACAGACGAATCTATCGCACTCACAACCATGAAATTTGGCACACATGTAGTCGTAATGGTGACTGAATGCACCTCGAAGCCGGAATTTTAAAATTTAATCTAGAAATTTTTTTTATTTAATGTTTTGTGTTGTTTTGGATCATTTTTCGCACCTTTACGGCTGTAGTATCTTTCCTAATGATCATTGAAAAACAATCCATGCACCATAGGATAGAACGAACAATTTTCGTTCTAACGAAGTTTGTTTTGAACGTCTAACGTAATTTACTGAATTTTGAGAATTTTTTAAAAAATAGTAAGTTTTGCCATCTAAATTTTATTTTTGTTTTTAAATTTGCTGCATCCAACGTTCTACTAACACTATTATTCTCAATTTTTTTTCAGCTGATAACTGCAACGGTTCTGTCTGATTTAAAGCAAGAATGGTTAAAATATCTTTCCCGTTTATTTATTTATTTTTTTTAATTAATTAATTTTTCCCTGGCCAGTTGAAAGATATTTTTCCTCTAGTCACGCGGCAGAACGTTCTTCAGAACGTTGCTGGCAATCTTGATTGGCTGACGGTGCAGAGCGCAGAATACGTCATAACCTTCAACTGAATGAATGACTTCGATTATTATTTTCGGATTCGATTTCATATTTTTCTTGCTGTATAATAATCATTTTCACATTCCAATTTTGTAATATTGTTTTGGTTTAACGTACTCTGTACTGTAGCACGAAAAAAAAAATAAGCAGGAAAATCAACAATGTGTATCTTATGTTTTGATTTTGTTTTCAAAATTTTTTCATGTCATTGTGGACGTTTTTTTTTTCCATTTTTGTATTATTTTTCTACAGTTGAAATGTCATTATCGCGAAGAAAAATAAGCGGGAAAATCAATAATGTGTATCTTTTGTTTTGTTTTCAGAACTTTTTTATGCCATTGTGGGAGGGTTTTTTCCCTTTCATTTTGTTGAATTCCTGATTCCACGGGCAACGCCGTGCGCGTAATGCTAGTCAAGCAATATAAAGAAACATTACACAAGTTTCGAATTAAAATAAAATAGGGCAATTCAGGGGGAGGGAAAATGAATTTGAACATAGGAAAAGTATAGTTAAAAGAAAAACGCGTCTACAGCCCGCCATTCACTATCGTTCCACTTCACCCCATTTTTAAGCCCATCCATTTACAGCCGTTTTGCGCAAACCTGTCAGGTACGGATCTCTCCAATCCCCTACTGCACCTACTTCTCCAACCGCCTGCTCCGATTTCCATTAGACCAAGAGAATCTCAGGACTCCCTAAAGTCGGCAATTCATCTGTAGTCCATTCCATTCCATTTGTCCCAACACTGGTTTTTCCCCACACATTCCAGTCGAAAAATCAGGCACGTCATTCACTTGAAGCTCCAAAGTACGATATAACCGCTCTTCGCTTCCCTTCCTATTTCCTAACTCAGCGGATTTCCGATTGGGTAGCCTCATCGCCGGGTCCTATTCTAGTCAAATCGTTTGATCTGCCGCTACCCTCTCATCAGGGTCCCACCTTAGAATCGGCACAAGAAGTGCTGGAATTTGATTTGGTTGGAAATCCAGCTTTTGAAGCCGCTATGCTATTTTCCATAGTTTTTGACCTTGACGATTGTTTTTTCCTTCCAGTCTTCCAAAATGAAAATATTGGAATAGATATGAATAGCCTGCTTATCGTTTCTATACTGGTCGCATTTATGGCCCGGCAGGCCAAACGGAATGGTTGGATATCCAAACTTTCCACCACACTGTTCCAATTCTCAATGGATTTTCGCAATGACGATCAGTTTTGGTATGGAGCGATCGAAATGGAGCGGAATGCTTGTGAATGTCCAGCCTAACAAAGAGCTATAGAAAAACGCTATTCTTTCCGACTACGTATCACTCCTCTGCAGAATAAACTCATCCAAAAGTGATAGACGCGGGTTTCTGAAACGAACAGTATGCATATTTTCTCCAGGATCCTATCAGAAACAGCAATAAGTTCATAAGCCATCCACAACAGAAAAAATGTTCAGGCCAGTTTTCATGAAAGGTGCAATGGATTTTCCTTCCAGACAATGACAGGTTACTCTTTGCGATTTTCTCTTCTCTAACACGGGCCATTCACTTGAAGTATAACCATGCCATGTGTGCTAAGCCCGTTTTTTTCTCACCCATTTTAATCGAAAAATACAGGCACGCCATTCGCTTGTATTTAAAAGGAAGCTAACTCTGAACGAAGGTAGGGGGGAGAGATTTTCTTTCCCTCTCTACAGCTGCTTGTTAATCGCTCTTCGATTTTCCCCAGCCAGCAGATTTTAATTTATGCTACCCTCGAAGCGAGGCTTCAATCTACGCAAGGCATTGAATTTTCGCTAGCCTCTTTCAGGGTCCCCCTGATTTTCCGTTCCGATCTCAGTCCAGACGGAATTCCCAAACATGGCAAGCCGTTTGGCTCATTTCCATAGATTTTTATCCCTTTTTCCATCTCGCATTCCAGCATATCCAGTTTGTCTGTGAAGTGAACGGCGGGATTAAAACAGATATTAACCAGCGGAAATTTTTCTTCCACTTTCTTGTATACTTACACAATAAATCAAATTTTGGGTTTAGTTTCGTAGCATACTGAAAAGAATTGAGTACGCATTTCGGACTTCTTCCGTCGACCAAGTCCAAAATTTGATACAGATCTTCACCTTTGGTGTGAAAACCACATTCTGAATTTCCTTTATAGAGGAAAATGGGTTAAAACCGGGTACCTAAGGTTCGAAGGCCTGCTGGAGCTAAAATATTCGACAGAGAGCTGGTCAAATTTTATTAAATATTCAATGTTTATCGGAGTACAATAAACTTTCCAGAAAAGTCACAGTTTCATTACTTTTTTTTATCAATGATTTTTATATGAAAAGAGTCAAATTACCCGGTTTTACCCAACTAATGGGGTAAAACCGGGTACACATGATAACGTTATGGGAAATTAGAGAAACTCGATTTCCAGTGGAAAAATTGCAATCGTTTTTATTTTATATGACAATTTAAGATTACAAAATTCACATGTAAAGCAGTTGTCTTCTTCCTCCGCGCCGTTGCAGCTTTCGTGGTACAGCTAAGACAGTTTTTACATTAGATTAACCCTTCTTCATTTAAATTAGAAAATTCATCATCATAATATAAACAATCAACGTCTGATGCGCTTTTATCGTCTTCATCGGAGGAATCATCAATACTGACTGTCCCGGTCTTACGCCACTTGGAGTACCCGGTTTTACCCCGAGTGCAGAGATTATAGAAAACAAAATAGAACAGCGCAATTATTGAAATAAATCCTTATTGTTTGATAGGGTATATATCCTTAGTAAACGTATAATAAGCTGATCTAAAAATGGTTTTTAAAAGTGTAATGATTTTTAAGTAAGGATGGTTTAAAATCAAACGAAAATTAACCTTCCAGCGGGCGAGCGTTTGGCAAGAGATACTTGAATTGTGTATCGTATTACATATTTATATCATTATTTTATAAATTTAAGTGAAATTTTATTTATAAAATCTTTGTTTACTGTTAGGCTAATAAATACAGATAACATAAATAAAAGTTGCATTTATTTTTGTAAAACAACATGATATATATACATAATACGATGCACGATATGTCATAAAATTTGAATAAGCGCGCCTGCTGGAAGGTTAGAGAGCCAACGTCTTAAAACAAATAAATCTTCACAGGCGCAGTGAATTCAACAGCAGCAACACGCTACTAAGACTGTTCCTTTTTCTTGACTAATATAGTGTTATTCAGTATCTGTCCGCTAGAAAGAAGAACTAATATTGCGAGAATCAAGGGTACCCGGTTTTACCTTACCTCACTCTCTCCCACATAGCTTTCTGTGAGTAAGAGTTATTGTGTATAAATACCTTTACTCAGAGATAAACTACCTTAATTTCCATTCTGCTGATTTTTTTTATCGTATTTACTGCATTTTCATGTAGGTAAAGTGTCGTAGCTGGAGGACAGGGGAAAAAAAAACTTTCAGAAGATAAAATACAGCATGCGATGCATTGCATCCTGGAACGTTTTGTTTTAGTTTAGTTTAGTTATATTAATGTCCCGTTTTGAAGCAACATGAGGGCTATTTTGGGACGGAACTCACAATTTTGAGCCATGGTCAGATGACGAGGACAACACCTGAGCTAGCACCCCCTCTCCAAACTTCCACGCCACACCAGCGGGAGGACGTTTTGCCACTAAGTGTGATTTAACGTGCGGGTTTCGAACCTGGGACCCTCCAGCCCCAAAGATAAGACCTTACCATTAGGCCACAGTGGCCTGAACTTCTTTTAGCTCTCCTATGAAAAACGTCAAATTTGTTACTTACGACAGTTTAACTCTGACGTACATATAAACACGAACGGACAGACAGTCAACCAGTAGACAGAGTTGGCCCAAAATTTGATATACACTGGTGGACAAATGCTTAAGGACATTTTTAAGTTGCTAAAAATTTGGACTTAATAGGAATACAATGGTTCGCAAACAGTTGCGGGGAATTGTGGGACATACAATCGTTGGAACTCACATTTTACAGTGAAGATTCGGTCACTAGTACATTTAGGGAACTGTCCACATATTGATAGCAGGGTTCATACTGTATATATGATAGTAAAATTCAGGAGTTTCTAAGGATTTTTCCAGGAGTTTCTAAGGATTTTTTAGGAGTACAGTACAGAAAATTCAGGAGATAACGTGAAAAAAAAGTCAATTGTAGGGGAGTAGGGGGTAGTGTGGACAATTTTTATAAAATTGGCAAAAAAGTATACTAAATATCATTTCTCCCATCTTTCCCGATTGCGGTAACTTGGAACATGCGCAGTAGACTCTTTAAGTAAGAATTCCGGATTCCAGCGACTTTCTATCAATAAGGAAAAATAGAAAAGTCATATTTTTATGTTTTATTATAATTTTATCTTTTGCTCTTCGATTGTAATTTTTCAGGAGACAAAAAGAAATATCAGGATAAAAAACACAATTTTTTCAGGGCCCTTAAAAAAATAAGCAAAATTCAGGAATTTTTCAGGAATTTCAGGAAGAGTACGAACCCTGTGATAAAGACAAATATTATTTTGGCCCACCCAGCTTCACAGAAAACTGATAATGAGTTGAAACTTTCATTAATGGTTTTGTTTGATGTGCATAATGTTTACATGCATTTTTGAAAAAATAGCAAAAATATTCGTGAAGATATAAGGGTATTTAATATTTATTTAAAAAATCCCTAATTTTCCAACGTGTTTTTTGTTTATAACATGCAGAGTTTTCAACAAAATTGTATAAAACTTATAGAATATTTGACAATATGTGAAAGAAACTTTGTATTAAAATTTAAATATTACAGGAAATAAGACTATTTTTAGTAAATAATTTTTTACTGCGCATGTGTGAAACATAGCGAAATTTTTTGTTTCATAACTTTAAAGCCAGATATATAGGACAACTCATATAAAAATTCCAGTTCAATACTGTTAATATTCAGAATGATATCAGCATTGCAATAAGGTGAATTTCAGTACACTCTAAGAGAAGCTAAATGATAAGGGTCCATGCACAAACTGAAATTTATTAAACTTGAATCTTCAAATAGTTATCTTCAAAATGCAATTTAAATTATGTATTTAATGTATTAATATACATGAGTATTCAGGATATTCAACTTCCATAAAATTCAATATTACTGTTCGAAGATTCAATTTTAAAAAATATCAATTTGTGCAAGAACCCTCATAATTTATCTTCTCTTAGAGTGTATCGAAATTCATCTCGCTGCAATGCCGATACTTTTCTGAATACTAACAGTATGGAACTGGAATTTTTTTATAAGTTGGCCTATATATTTGGCTTTGAAGTTATGAAAGCAAAATTTCGCTGCATTTCCACATCAGGGATGAGATTGGCAAAAAGGGAAAAAGACTGAAATCATACGCGAGCAAAAAATTTGCACCATAAATTTATTCGCGAAAGATGTTTTAAGAAGTAAAGCATCAGAACACGCAACATAATGAAAATATTACACTATAATAATTAATAACTTAATTATTTATAATTCAGTACATATAAATAAGAAAAAGAATATTAAATTATTATCAAATCATTCACATTAAAAGTTAACAAACAAGTTTAACACAACATCAGGTGCATCAGAAAATGCAAAATTAGACACTAAAACATATTTACCACCTGTGCGTCACTGCGATTCAACATTCACCCAACAGAAGTCTGAGAAGAATTATATTTAATAGCCTTTTGATAAAAGCTAGCTCAAAAAATAAATAAAAATAAGGACAAATAATTTCTTTTGCTTCGTGCAATTGTGTAAAGTGTATTAGCTCTTTATAAATTATAATAATGTATCATATACTGAATTCTGTTTTATTTCTTTTATTTTTATACATTTTTGCAAAAGTAACAGCACAATGATTTTGCATCTAATAAAGTGAGAGTGGTCGAGAAATTGTACAGTTACAATGACAGATTCATTTATTATTGTCATTTGAAACCAGGAATGATGCTAGAGTTTGCCCGACGGGGGGGACGAGTGTAATGAAATTGGTCTCAAATTTTCGCCAGATTATTATTTATCAACCACAGTTGAATACCCCGTACAAAAATTTTCCCCAATTGGGGGGGGGGGGGCCCCCCCCCCCCCCCCGGGGGGGCCATGCCCCCACCCCTGTTTGAAACATTTCCTTAATTGCTGCAGAAGTGGTTTTCTTTCGTTTTTTTTATATGTGTGGCTTTTGTTGGTAACAGATCTCCATTAACACGCTTCACCCCTTGTTTTGGAGAGCTCCTATCTTAGACAGATTTTTCTTCAATAAAGGATGTGTCTGCATCCTCTGCATGTTTATTTTCAGTAGAGGCTAAAGTTTTTGCATAGTCTTCATTAGTATCTGTTTAATTAAGGCATAGTTGTCGGGACTACATTATCTCTAGAATGTCTAGGTAAATCATGTTTTATTTTTTAATTTGAGAAGATTTTTTTTATATCTTATTCTCTGCTTTTTTGCTGCATTTGCAAACAGCTTTTTAGCTGCCTCTTTTGACAGGAGTTTTTCTTTTTTTTATGTAGTTTATTTATTGGTTTTTGTTCCATTTTTTATTTTTCATCTTGGTACGCCCTACAAGATGACCTTAAGTTTTCAACTAATTCTTTTTCAAGAGGTTTTGTTTTCTGCAAAAAAGTTGTACTTTGAATGGTACTGAACGTTGGAATGTTCATCCTTGTAGAGCTTGCCGATATAATGTTGATTCATCAGTAGAAGATGAACCAGCTAGTTTTCTAGCCGGTGGAGCTAAGCCACACGGTCGAGAATATTTTCCCAGAATTTTCTTTCGAAAACGGAAGATAGGAAGGTTTTTCTTTGTGTAAAAGCGGAATTTTCGGAAGAAAAAGCAAATTTTTGCGGGAAACCCCCCCCCCCGGAATTTTGAGAGAAAAAAAGCGGAATTTCTCCAAAATAACAAAAAGCGGAAGAATCTCATCCCTGTCACATGTGCAGTAAAATTATTTACTAAAAATATTCTTATTTCCTGTAATATTCAAATTATTTGTTCCAAATTTTAATACAAAACTTCTTTTACATATTGTCAAATATTTTGCAAATTTCGTACAATTTGAATGAGCACTCTGCATGTTATAAGCAAAAGACATACGGAAAAATAAGGGATTTTTTTTAAAGAAACCTTTATATCTTCACGAATATTTTTGCTATTTTTACAAAAATGCATGCAAACATTTTGTACATCAAATAAAACCATTGATGAAAGTTTCAACTCATTATCAGCTTTCTATGAAACAATGTGGGCCAAAATCATTTTCTTTTGTATCAATATGAGGATGGTCCCCTAATGTCCTACTGATCGAATGTTCGCTGTAAAATGCGAGTTCCGATGATTATATGTCCCACGATTCTCCGCAATTGATTGCGAACCATTGTATTCCTATTAAGTCCAAATTTTTCACAACTTAAAAATACTCCTTAGCATTTGTCCACCAGTGTAGATCAACAACTCTGGTGATAAAACTAGAGGCTATATTTCATTCATCTAGCTTGCAGTTTCCCAGTCTTCACATGCACATGGATGGACACACTTACAGTTGATGGATTTCATCCAAGATTATACACACCTCTACAGTTTGGGTGTAAAGAGTACACACCAAATCTCATTCAGCTAGCTCATTTTGTATGGGCATGCAGACATAATTCCAGAAATGTTTTTCACAGGATAAGTGAGGTCTAAAACATGGAGACTCCTCATAAAATATAGATAAAATATTTTTACGATTACAATAGTTTCTCCTTGGGAACTTCATATATGAGAAAGTTAAAAAAAAAAAAATTCTAAAATATATTGTGAGGCTGTGGTGGCCTAGTGGTAAGGTCTAGACTTCAGGGTCCCAGGTTCGAAACCCGATTCCACTGAAGATCTGCCATGGCTGTTGCACATTAAATCATACATAATGGCCAAACATCCTCCCACCGCTGTGGTGCGGAAGTTTGGAGAAGGGGTGCCAGCTCAGGTGTCGTTTTCATCATCTGAACATGTCCTAGAATAGCCCTCATATTGCCTCAAAACGGGACATTAATATAATTAAACTAAAACATGCTGAAAGAAATTAGAATTTGTTTTATTTAATCTTGCACTGAAATATTTTTGATGGCCGATTCTTTAAAATTATTCCTCACATATAAATTGCTTCAAATCAGTTACTGGTCTTTTATTTGACCCCTAAATTGTTTTCACCATTGTAAAATGGATACCTTATTAAAATCAGATTCAAACATAATTATGTAATGGCACCAAATCTCTTAAGTTTCCAAATTACTTGTCACTTGTTTTCACACAATTTTTAAAAAAAAAAACTTGATTTATCTCATGTCTGTAAAGAAGGAATTTTGTAATCAATTTTTCACCTGCTTCCGAAGTGCTGTTTTTGAAATTTTGAACACTTACGTGTTCTTGATAGCAATACACTAATATTTTCAAAACTTAATTATCAATTAATTGAATTAAATTGTGAATCCATACAAGTGGAATCACCTGGAAGAGAATTTGAAAAAAACTTGATTATCAGATACTATAATATAAATTAAAGAATAAAATGTAGAAAATAAAATTAAAATAAAAAAAAATTTTCAAAAATTGTTTTTTTATTAAATTTATTATTTTAATTCAACTTTTTTCTGCCTATAATTCTGGAAGCTATCATCAGAAGAAAACAATATTCATGCCATCTTAAAATTTTAAAAATTAACTATTCAATGAAACAATTTTTAAAACAATTATTTTAAATTCTAGACATGATAAATCACACACAAGCACTTGTAAGTTAATAATTTCACTGAACTGAGCAGCAATGTATCATTTACTTTCATATATACTAAGTATTGAGTATAGTAATCATCAAAAAAATCAAACTTCAAAAGAGACAAGATGAGCACATAGAACATTCACGAATTTCTGGTATAAACGCTTTGTGACGCAAGGCATTAACTTTTTTGCAATATGATGAAAAAACATCATGAATGGGTTTAATTTATTGTCTAGACATAGAATCTACAAAAATAGAAAAAAAAAACTTACTTCATTCCGCGAGGGGGTTGTCCCTCTTTGGGGTCACCCCCCCCCCCTCATATGAGAACCCCTCAGATACAGCCACATTGATACACTCAAAAAGCATTGTTGAATCTTACAGAAAATCATAAATTAAAAGTTCAAGAATATTGGAGGAAAATTTTCCGAGTTAATTTGCTAAAATTGTAAACGTCCAGAACTGAAAAAATTTCTTATCTCCGAGTTAAGGAATTTTCCCAAACTTTATTTCTAATAATTCCTATTCCGAAACGACATTTCATAAGGCTGCTATATACATTCTAAAAGGAGTAATAGAAATATAAATTAAAATGTAAAAATTATAAATAAAAAACAGAAGATTCAAACAAAAAACGATGGCAATACACCTTTTTGCGTGCTCAAGGCAACAGCATCAAGTGACTGCATAAACAAAGGAATTACGAATATTAATATTTAAAACACATAAAATAGATAAAACACATTAAATAGAATTTGGAATGTAAAAGAGATTATTCTAAATGGAAGGAATGGAAAAGAACCCGAATGACCAACTTCTTCGAAGACCATAGGAGTTCTAAAATGGCAATTCAGGCCACAAAGAGTATACTTTATAATCTTACCGTTGACAGAAAATTTTGTCCATTTTAGAACTCCTATGGCTAGTGGTCTTTGAAGAAGTTGGTCATTCGGGTTCTTTTCCATTCCTTCCATTTTGAATAATCTCTTTTACATTCCAAATTCTATTTTATGTGTTTTATCTATTTTATGTGTTTTAAATATTACAAATTTAAATGTTACAAAGCTATAAATTCGTTTCCCTGAGATGCTAATTTTGGCGACAAACTTGGCGGCAAAGTTGGCGACAAGTGGAATTCTCTAGAAGGACCTCGAACTTTCAACATATTTCTACTGGTTTCATGAACTTTCTAGAGATTATGTCACTTCCTACGTAATGAAGTCACTTCCTGTTGAAAAGTATAAAAGGCAAGCTCTCAAGCCAAGAAGAGTCAGTTGGATTTTGATCTGCAAGCAAGCTGGTGAGCTAAAAAGAAACCTTTGAGCGCTGTGTTGAGATTTAATGGTAATCTCTGTTGTGAATTTTTACAAGTGCTGTTTTAATATTTGTGTTATGTTTCTTAGCTTAGAATACCTGTAAAATAAAGAGCTTTATTTTTGTAATCCTGCTTATTGTACTGCATTCACGTACACCCACAAGACGAATTTGTCACAATATTCGTAATTCTTTTG
Source organism: Araneus ventricosus (assembly GCA_013235015.1). Lineage (NCBI taxonomy): Eukaryota > Metazoa > Arthropoda > Arachnida > Araneae > Araneidae > Araneus > Araneus ventricosus. Next base: position 1,124 of record BGPR01023267.1, on the reverse strand, counting down.
TTTATGCAATCACTTGATGCTGTTGCCTTGAGCACGCAAAAAGGTGTATTGTCATCGTTTTTGTTTAAATCTTCTGTTTCTTATTTATAATTTTTACCTTTTAATTTATATTTCTATTATTTGTTTCTGTATTATATTAGAAATAGCTGCATATGCGCCATTCTATATAATAATAAGTTTTTAATTAATTTTCAATTAATTTTTGACTTATTAATTTATAGTTAATATCTTTGGTAAATTGTGATAATTATAACTGTTCTAAAAGGAGTACTATTAGCCCTTCCTAAACCAATTATTTCCCATTTATAGCTGAATTTAACGGGTGAGAAGCGAGTGAAATTAGGTGTGCCATCAGCTGGCACACTGCGCTGCAAAGGGTATACCAAGGTTGTGACTTTCTTCCTCGTGAAAATAAAGTATCTGAAAGTTGGTGTACTGTTTTGTAACCACACAGTTTAGTGATTGGTTTTACAGTTAAAAATATAAAATGAAATACATCTGTATCTGTGGACACTTTTTATCACAATTCACATATCGACATCCGCCACCTCAAGAAAGAAAAGACATAATAATAAAAAAAGAAGCAATTAAAAATAAAAACTATTTTATTACATTCGATGATTTTAAATAAATAACTCTAAAGTGAAATTACATCAATAGAGTGTCTTCTTCTCACTACTGTCCTCTTCTACAGATTCTTTAATTTCCCGCATTAAATACGGAATTTTTTCACGGTCTGGCAAATTCTTCCAATTAGAATAATTTATCTGTAAAAGAAATATTTATTAAACTTTTATGCATTAATTTATCTAGTTTTATAATGGCTTTCATGTAACAATTTATGTAATGATATAAAAAGTTCTAAATTGTATTCTTAATGGCTGCACGAAACCATAGAAGGAACCTACTAAATAAACTTCATATAGTGGCTGCTTTCCATCAGAGAAACAGTTTTAGAAATTCTAATTAGTTTTAAAAGAAAAATAAAGGAAAGATGACAAAAAATAACAAATTTGAACATAAATAAATAGATTTAAAAACTATGAATTTACTGCAGCCTAAAATACTTCATTCACCTATTTAATATTGACAAAATATTGCGCAATATAATATCTGGAACTATT
>BGPR01023266.1:0-24419 GCA_013235015.1 Araneus ventricosus | reverse complement strand
TGGATTGAAATAGCAATAAATGTACCAAAAATCCCTTGGGCTCTAAGTATCTCAGGTGTCCTTTACGTTCTTATATGGATTGAAATACCAATAAATGTATCAAATAGTTACCTATTTCTAATTAGAAGGTTAAATGAACTCGTTGGCCAAAGGGTTAAGGGTTCACCAGATTCACATACATGACAGATCTTTAATGGAATACTGTCTCGAACCCACCATCTTCTTAAATTCTTAAACAGGGTCGAACATCTTAAACCGGTGGTCCTGTATAGACTTAGAAACCTGTATTTAATTTTAACTAATTAGTATGAAATTGTGCAGCAACTGTATTAGGTAAGCTTAGCGTTTTTTCAGCTCTCACGGAAATAAAAAAAATAAATTGATGACAAATAAAATTCAAAAGAACAGGATGAAAATAGTAGCTGAAAACTTTCTAAAAATGCTTAAGTGCGTACTTCTCCAAGATAAATGTTTTTTTAAAAAGGAGTTTTTAAAATTTTCAGAATTTCATCGTTTAATTTTGTTGCAAATAACTACAGGAGTAAGTTAATTATACTGCATTTCTTTTTGTTATATGTAATTAATTATCAGCTAATTGAAGTGGTAATATAAAATCCATTGCACTTTTAATAGAATTACAAAATTTGCCATTAGGATTATGATTAAGAGTTAACTGTTTGTATAAGTAATTAAAGATGTAGTTATTTTCGAGGACTATGAAATATAACATCAATTAAATGTAATGCGTTCTTGCAAATAGATAAGATATCTATCTAGAAGAATAATCGACTCATCTATTTTATTGATTCTTCTTGTCTTTGAGTAATAAAAGCAAAGTAAGATTAAGCGCAAAACTGTAGTTGAAGATTGGAGCTTTCCATTAATGGACAACTTCTGTTATTCCCATAGGCTGATTCTAATGGAAAACTAAGACTTCCAGAGCTTAGGTATTGGACAGAATTACCAGCGCATTCCCCAGGCTCGTGTATTAAGGTTTCTCGAAAGATCTTCTGTCGTGTCGTCGTTCCACGGCAAAAGCTGCAATTGTCTCGTATATTCTCGAAATGGTCATTTTCGAATGGTCATTAATTTCCGCGGAACAGCCTTATTTGTGGCTGTCAAAAAGAAAAAGAAGACGCTTTCCAAAAGTCGGGAAGATGTGTTTTTAAATCATTCAGAGGATTTCATGTTTTTGTTATTGCTGATTATTAATATTTAATATTCTATTATTGACCCTCTAAACGCCCATATTATTGTGATCTAATAGCTATAAAGTCTGATAAATTACTTTTTAAAGTGAATAAACCGATTTTTTTTGGAATTAAATCTTTGAAATTTTAAGAATATGCAATCCGTGGACATTTAAAAATGTATACATATAATGATATCATGAATTATCTACTTTTAAGCTAACCATGAAATGTTCGACCGTTAGATGATTAACAGAATCATTTCAAGTAACCTCACAGTCACTTGATACACATCTGTGCATACATCTAATTGTCCTCCTCCGTTTTTACTTAAAAATCATTTACAAACGGAATCGCGTCGCTTGAATTGGGTATCATACCTGCAATCCTCTGATCTCCAAGCTTGTACTCCACCAGCAGGATATAACAGCTCATTTTACACCGCCATAAATAAATCGCGTGCTTAATGAAATAGACAAGATGTCAATTCTGTCATTCAAAACTCCGCACTGACAAAGTACAATGAACTTGATAAATTCGAAGTTCAGCATCTTTCTGGAGTCGGATCGAATAGAATTCAGTTCGTCAATTTTCTCATCAATCACTGCTCATGCAATCGGATAACCGAATAATTTGCCTGTCCATAACAGGAGGAATCATCAGGTAGAGGCCGAACGTTTCTGTATACTATATAATTCTATATTCATAGGTAGATTATGAATATTTATTTCTTTTCATAGACTCTCAATTCTGGTGCAGATTTATATTTATTCACTTATTTTCTTTTGATTAATCATGACAGATGAACCCCATAAATTCGAGGAAGTTTGACTCGAAAATGTCCTGACTTTAATCTATAAGCGCTCTAAAATAAATTTAAATGAATTACTGAATTTTTTCCCGGTAAAAATTATGGTTGGTAAGCATGAAACTTTAAAGTCATGCATTTCATTATTAAGAACTAATGGTTTTTACATAGATCTGAAAATAGAAAAAAAATTAATGAAAGTTTTATCCAATCTAAAATGGAAAACAATAACGTTTTTACTGTGTTCGAAATATATAAATTACGTTTAGAAATATCGTACACGATCTACATGCATAATCAAAACTGAGCAATTGAGGGATGTAAATTAAATCAGCTGTAATGGATTCGCGGAAATGTTCTTCCCTCGACTTTGTCGAATAATTACACAATAGGACCTGTTTTGAGTTTAACTTCGGCGTATAGTAAAGAAACTCGAGTATGCATTTGGGATCTTTTCCCTTTGGCCGATTGGGTCAAAAATTGTGGATTTGAATCAAACTTTTGATCGATTGGGTCAAGGGTTTGATACAGATCCAAACCTTTTATGGCAAGACTACAGAACAAATTTCATTTATCTAGCTTGTTACAGTTTCGAGTTATCGAATTCTCTTAAACGCAAATGAAAAGACCAACAGACAGCAAACTCATTGATAGATTCGGCGTAAAATTTAACAGAATTCTACAGTTGTAATGATAAAATCATCTGCCTAGCTCGTTGCGTATTTGAGTTCTCATGTTCACAGACAGACCGACAGATATAATCCCAAAAATGTTGTTTTCGGACTGAGGGAGGTTTAAACCGGGGAGATTCATTAAAATATCAAGGTTTAATTTCTGAACGATTACAATACTTTCTCTTTGGACGAGAAGGTACTAATGTATTTGTTTAGTTAAAATGATTTCGAGTGTAAGCTTCTCCGTTCGTATTTTATTGACCCTCGTTCATTGAAAAGAAAATAAAGAATTAAAGCAAATCACCATTCAATATCCTCTTTTTTTAAAGGTCAATACTTATTATTGGGAGGGAAAGAAAAACTCACATAGATAATTGAGCTAAGGCGTTATTTGAAGTTGAGAATTTTCCTCGAGCGAACGAATATATCGTATTTACTGCCATTCTAGGAAATTTCTAACATCCGCTCATTAAGCTTCTAAAAAACAAGCCTGTCTAACATAAAACGATGTATGCTTGCTAGGTGGTATGAAGAAAATAAGAAGTCCTTGCAAATACCAGAGTTTAAAGCTCAAATGAAGCCAAACAAACTTTTTTCTAGAATTTTCCGCGATCCCAAAAATACATCAAAGCCTTTTTAATTGGGAATAATTTCTAAATTAGTTAATCTTATTTATTCAGATTGTCGTCGATTAACAAGGAACGCCACTTATCTCAATTTTTCAGAGTTTCAAAGAGAAAGATAAAATTGAATTTTTGGCGACCAATAACAAATACATCCCGATTTTCTTTTCACATCTGGTATGAACATGAGACCGCATGTTCCTGATAGGTGGTGTTGCTTCTTAAGCAACGTTTCGCTGTTTCATTCAACTTAAACAATGACAAAAAAATAAACTAGGTTTAATACCTAACTAATGAAAATTACTCACATCGATAAAAGCAAAAGTTTGGCGCAGTTACGCAATTGAGAATCCGCAGGAATTTTATCGATTTCATTTTACTTTTGCAAACTGTGCCTAGATGTATATAGTTTACTTTTCAACATTGAACCAAATCCAGGTCATTACACTACAGATTACTTATAAAGCAAAACACAATTTTGAAAAACAAAACAAAATACAGCATTAGATTGCAAATTTTTGACAGCCTTGAAAAAATAACTGCAATGACCTCTTTAAGCTTGTAGGGCCGCGGTGGCCTAGTGGTAAGGTCTCGTCCTCGGGACCGGAAGATCGCAGGTTCGAAACCCGATTCCACCGAAGATCCGCCGTGTATGGGGCCTGTTGCACGCTAAATTATACGTAGTGGCCAAACGCCCTCCCGTTGGCGTGCCGCGGAAGCTTGGAGAGGGGGGGTGACAGCCCAGGTGTCGTCCTCGTCATCTGACCGGGGTTCAAAATTACGAGGTCCGTCCCTAAATAGCCCTCGTGTTGCTTCAAAACGGGACGTTAATATAACCTAACCTTTAAGCTTGCTGTTCAAATGACCACTACAAATCTACATACTGTTGAGTCTTTCATAAGATAATGGTATATATCTACTTTTGAATGAGATTTGATGATAATTTTAGTATATCAGCAGGCGGATAATTTCAGACAATGTTAATAAAATTGAAAAATTTTTAAATTTTGAGAATTTTAGCTTTTCAAAAATAATTGAGCGATTTGTAATGCTAATTACAGTACTTTTATTGCAAAAACCCTTTTTGAGTGGCCATTCTTCTTTCTTGGATTTTCTTGGACAGTTTTACTTCTATGTTTTCAGATGACGCACTTAATCTAACTGTTCTAACGCATAAAAATATTTTCAACATTGAAATGTATAGAGATGAATAGTATCGAGGCGAAATGGCTTACTAAGAAATGGTGCACTATCGAGAAGAGCACTGAGGTTTCATTTGTTACAAAGCTATAAAATCGTTTCCCTGAGATCCTAATCTTGGCGACAAATTTGTCGTGACTTGGCAATACATTTTGCTATTCGACAAATTTGGCGACTTGGCGGCAAAGTTGGCGACTTTGGTGACAATAAGAATTTTCTAGAAGGACCTCGAACTTTCAACCTATTTCTACTGGCTTCATGAACTTTCTGGAGATTACGTCACTTCCTACGTAATGAAGTCACTTACTGTTGAAAAGGTATAAAAGCAAACTCTCGAGCCAAGAGGAATCAGTTGGAATTTGATCAGCAAGCAAGCTGGTGAGTTAACAAGAAACCTTTGAGCATTGTGTTGAGATTTAATGGTAATCTCTATTGTGAATTTTTACAAGTGCTGTTTTAATACTTGTGCGACGTTTCTTATCTTAGAATATTTGTAAATATAAAGAGCTTTATTTTTTTAATCCTGCTTATTGGACCGCATTCACTTACACCCACAAGACGATTTTGTCGCACATTGTACATCTCAAACGTGCATTTGTTAGTTTGTTCCCAGTTGCGTACGGTTCCGATTTAGGCTGCGAAAGAAAAGGAACTGCGCCCAAATTATGCTTTGCTTACGCATTAAGGCCGAGTTTGAACGCAAATGCATGTTTTGGCATAAAAAGAGCATCCCGACCCCTCAACAGAACTATTGATAAATACCGGTTCCGCTTTTGCACGCTTTATTGATCTCGCTATCTGGGGGAGGATTTTCACTTTGCAACATTTTGCTATTCTGGAAGCGGAAAAATAAATAAAGATTATCATATTTACTAGGGTTATATATACATTTTGCCGCGGAAAATCCATTCAGTATTTCGTTACCAGCCACAAGCCATTTGATGCGTGCAAAGAGCATCCCTAATGGTTGAGTGGTTTCGCAAGCAGGCGAGAAATGCCCTCCAGTTATTGATGAGAAAATATACTTAAACCGAATGTTTGTGGTCGGTACCAGTACATAACTCTGGGTGGTATGAATTGCATAGCAAAATAGGGAGATCGAACCTTGAAGAAAGTTTGAATCAGTATGGATGTGGAAAAGAGCGAGATTATTTTTCCGCGTAAAGTATTCTTGTGTCCGAAAAGTTCTGGGGGAAATTGATTCTAAGAGAAATGTTTCTATGGAAAATATTTTTCCATATATCTTAAATATGCGTAAGATTGTATCAAGTAAATCGAAATGAAGTCTTTTTTTTCTCATGGCAAATCTAATCTCAACAGTCAGCAAAAACTAACTGGAAAAAAGAAATATAAATCAAGATATAACGAAAGATATTAAATTTTAAAATATTCATACAGTGCGTGTCAAAAGTTTAAGCGCAACAATAATTTTTAAATAAAACTTTAATATATACACTCTTTTTTAAATCAGTGTTCATATATGTAAAAAAATAGAGAATTTAAGTTGTACTAAATACAATCATGCCTTAAACTTTATTTTCAACCATCGAATTTAGCAAAAATATAAAAATAGGTGCGTCAAAAGTTTAAGCGCATGAGATATTTATTCTTTACAGTCGATTAAAAATAAAATATTAATACTTGATTAGTGATCGTTTTTATTGAGTTACGTGAAATACATGGTTTTTCATCAATAACACTGAGTTCTGCATTAGTTATGGCTGTAGTTAAAACCAAACATTCTCAGTGGCCAATTTCAGTAATTCAACTGAAGAATATTGCGTATTATTTTGATAAACTAAATTTGTGAATTCACCCCGCACGTTTAATATAAAGATCAAATTATATCTTAGGGCTAGACCACTCAAAAGCGGCCCATATTGGAGCTAAGACACTGTGAAGTTGATTTGGAGGCATGTAGTAAAGGGTTGTCATGTTGAAAACTCAAATCTGTTCTACCAAAAAATTTCAACAAACGGAATCAAATGACTGGCAAGTGTCTCTTGGTAGTTTTCAAATTGTTTTCGACTCTGAATAAAGGATGTCCGGATGCATATTTACAAACCCTACCCTGATAGAACTGAGGCAGGAAATCAGTCAATATCATTGGCTACGAGGAGCAGTGGCGTCGTTTTCAGCTCTCGCACGAAGCGTACGGCAATCATAACATAACAAGAGTCGTCCTACTTTTCTTCTCCGTTTTCCCACAGTTGAGCACAGAAATCATTCTTCCGTGGGTTGTAATATTTTTTAAAATGATATTATTTTTTTAAAATGTCATAAAAAATAAAACATCCCACACTGTAAGAAATTATACTAATGAAAAGTACACGCACGAGAGCAAAGAACGACGTCATCGGCTTTCGGCGAAGCGAGCCAATCATATTGTCCGATTTCCTGCCTCAGTTCTATCAGGGTAGGGTTTGTAAATATGCTGTCCGGATATTGAAAAAAAACCCGATGCCCATGCCATCAGAAATCCACCACCATGATGTCATATAAGCATGCTTCTTAGTGCTTTTCGAAGATCACGCCAATAGCATGCAATTCCTTCAGGTCCGTTCAAATTGCATTTTTTTACATCACTGAATAGAAAAATAAGCCACACATCACCAAATGACATGTGCTGTTTGGACTACTGTAATCCAGCTTCTTTGTGGTGCGGTATCATGCCAGCCGATCGAAGCATCTTGCGGTTTTTCATGTACCCCGATTCTAAAATTCTTCTTTTAATATTTTTTTCGATATTTATCCTCCGATGACATTTTTAATTCGAAAAAGAGAACAATTCCTAGTTGAAGCCAAGATTCTGATTTGCATGTCATCGCGAGAGCTGGTCACTCGTGGCCTTCCAGAACGAGATTTTCGTTTAACGTTTTTACCACAAGCTAATATATAATTTATATCCATGTTCTGACCTCTTTAAAGCAACTGCAATTTCAGAGAAATGAACTTATGTTTTGCTCCCATACATCAGATTTTTTATACTTTCGAGTATGAAATTTTTTTAGACCTAGCCATTTTGAACGAATGTCAAATAAACAGTCAGGTTCATCTTATAAACTTAGATATACACGTGCGCAACTGATTGTGTGATTTCATTAATTTGCATAAAAGCAGTTTCGTGCTTAAACGTTTGACACAGGAATTTTCGTTCCATTCTCAAAATTTCTGATTAAAAATAAAGTTTTAAAGTGAATAATGGTTAATATGATTTTAAAATGGCAATTTTGTCTACATATAAACGACATGTTAAAATAAAGTGGATATTTGAAGCTTGAATTTAAATTTACTGTTGTGCTTAAACTTTTGACACGCACTGGAGGGCGTTTTAAAAAAAATAAACATCAACAAGAGCATGAAAGCGTAATTCAATGAGTTTTAGTTTATTAAATGTAACAAAAATTCAATCAGAACTGAGAAATACTGAAAAACTTTACTTTGTCAATGCTTTCAGGAATTTCGCCGAACAAGATAACAACAATCCTTTATTGAAATCTACAGCATTATATTGAGCGAAAAAATATATCCCCATGCTTTGCTAAGAAAACAGTATTCCTATCAGACTTCTCAAAAGCTTCATTTCATACTTTTATTTGTTAGAGTTCTATTCATAGAAAAACTGGTTTTGTTCAAATATTTACGTTTAATCAGCTATTAGTCTTGTGTCAACCCTCATTTTCAAGTTGTTATAATGTTTCTGAAAAGCAATAGAGAGGAAATGATATTTACATTTGGCAATCCGGGTTTTTAAGATAAGAGAGAATTTTTTCTTCAAGGACAAAAACGATGAATAATTATTTTCTTCAACTAAGCTTAGTAGAATTATTTCTATCTTCAAAATTTATTTGAATGACTTATATGTAATAGAGCATCGAAGAATCTATTATACTGCATAAGTGTTTAATAATTTTGTTCTAATTTGATTATTCTAACCCTATCGACTTAGTATAAAATTGGTTTCAGTTTTAGTCTTGAACTTTGGGCAATTTTGAATCATATATACCAATAATATAATACGTAATATTTGCATCTAGTGTATCAAGAGTGTTTTACCGAATTTCCCGGATAATCTGAATTTCTTGGAATCCGAGCAAAGGTCAGCCCAAATTAGTTCGGATTCCCGGATAATTGGTGCATTTAATTAGGTGCCTGCTTCGGGTTTTTATGCGTGCAAATACATTTAAAGAATCGTGAAAATTTCCCGATTAGTCCTCTTTATCATTTTATCAGAATCTTTGATTAGCACAAACTTAAAGATTTCAGCAAGATAAGAAATACTTCCAACTAAGTTGAAACAAACAGTAGCTCTGTCACGTATCAACATTCACACAGGAAATGAATCAGTTTTGATTGAAAATTTAATCACCTGTGATGAACACATCGCAGAGAAAATAGGATTTGAAAATGACGTTTGAAGAAATTGTTTCAGATTTTTAAAAATGAATTACCGGAATTCCTGAACATTAAAGATAACAGCATTATTGGGATAAAAATATAATATAATTTTACTAGATTATTAGCTATAAAAATTGCTATTATAAGTAACTATAATGAGGCACTATTTAAACTATATAACAGAACCTCTATCTAGATTACATCTTTAGGGATGATGCAACGCTAGTTTGAAAATCCTGAAAACTATTGTGGAGTAAAAAACCTACATATTTTCAAATAATTCAGGATGTCAATGTGATACTCATACATACATGCAAACACACATATTTTCTAGCAATTTCATCTACAAAGTATTCTTTTAATGGGTTAAAAAATAATTTACGTTTCAACACTTCCTTCCACAAAGGTATTTATCAGTTTGGTTCCTGAATTTCTTTCAATAATTGGCCAGTTTTCTTTTTTAGAGCGTTTAGGTTGTGGGAATTGCTACTTTTATATTTCTTATTCTTGCTATCAATATAAACTTCAATATGATCAGAAGGGTATTTCAATGTAGACAACGGTTTCCCACTTATTCCTTCAGCTTCTGGATTGGAAATGGAAGTAGAAGTATATCCACATCGAAAATTACCGCTGTGTGGAGCATTATCCGTCCGATGTATCTGAGTGAGCTCGAGTGCTGAGGCCAGAGTCTAGTAGCCATTATCGGCCACGACATGACCCCTTCCATAGGAGGCACGCACTATCACCGTCAGAGGGCAAGCCATTATTGTACCCACTAGGGAAGCGAGCCCCCTCTTACTTATATGAAGGCTTCTCATCCACTTACTCGTGGTGCCCGTCAGTAGAAGTATACTTATTAAGGTGCTTTTGGAGATGAGGAACTGCTAGTAGGACGAGAATGATTAATGCAATGAAAAGAATTTGACAATTTGTCCAGCAATTCAAAAAATAAAGAAAAAAAAAACCATTGGGATTTTGAGAAGGATTTTCTGACATCAAAAGTTCCACTGTATTTTTGTTTAAAATAATGTAGTAACTTTTCGTGCTCGATACGCTATCCTGGTTGTCAACGTTCCACAACCAGTAAAAATATTACCCATTTTATTAGTCTCTGAATGAATATTGTAGAACAAAATTCGAGAGAAATAACGAATCTACATTTCACAAATATGAAAATTCCGAAGCCAATAAAAGGTAGTTAGTTGGTAGTGCAAGGTCAATATTATCACAGAGTTCGATGGACTTTCCTTTTGCTCCACAGAAATTATGCAAATTTTTAGTCATTTTCTTCAGATGTGGAAATCAGTACAAGTGGATGCTTCAAATCCTAATTTCAAAGATTATATAAGCATCTGGATATATTTTTCGATTATGTGAAGTGGAACCAGTTGAGAAAACATATGACGGATTATGACGAATGGCGTGTGATTGGGAAAATGGAAGACTCTGACACAAGCCTTTAACTCTCTGAACCCGGCTAGACTGAGAATTCCAGAACCTGAAAAACTGAAGCAAATTTTCGTACACGAAAAAAGAATGGGACCCTCCCTTGCTTTACAGAATTTCCAGAAGAACGGCACAAGAATTTGGGCTATTAAATGTCAACAAAGAAATGAACTACTTTTCTCCCTTAAAATGCACTCAGGCACCCGAAACCGCCCGAGTTCAAGCCTCTGTCGAATGGGGCGGTTTGAGGCGGGATAGGGTTCAGAGAGTTAAAATCCTAAAGGTAGCCGAAAACATTATTTAAAGAATGCGGAAACGTTTTAAAGACACTGGTGAAGTATGCAGGTAATCAGATCAATGGTGAAAACGTACCGCAACCGACTCTCAGGACTGTTATCTGACAAAGATCACCAAATAAATGGACAACTGGAGTCCGTCCCGATTGCAAGGCAGGTCGCTTCAGTTACGACAGTTCAATTCAGATATAAAAAGTGTGGAAAGAGGGTTGTTTGCAAGGCAACTCGTGATTTTTCTTCCGCATACTCGAGCTTCGAAATGCACCAAACTCAAGTTGTGCAGAGATCATCGTGATCAGAGCACCACATAGTGGAGTCGAGTTCTCTTTACTGATGAGTCTTGTATTTGTTTGGAGAGCGATTCCAAATGCCTTACGACCTGGAAGGAATGAAATAGGCGCAATACCCTAGTAGCACAAAGATATTGGGCGATATTGAACAATATTCGCAATATTGTATTATATCGTACAATATCATATAATATATAATATCGAACAATATTGTACAATATCATATAATATTATATAATATCGAACAATATTGTACAATATCATATAATATTATATAATATCGAACAATATTGTACAATATCATATAATATATAATATCGAACAATATTGTACAATATCATATAATATTATATAATATCGAAAAATATTGTACAATATCGGACAGCATGTTGTGCTACCTGGGTAAACCTGAAAACATCTGTGAAAGGCATCGGTACAAAGGTGGAGGAACAACGGCATCAATTTTATTGGCCACATGACTCACACATTTTTACCACTACAACTCTGAATACTGAATAAGGGATTCTTCTTCTCATGCCAACTTGTTCAGGAGTGATGTCAGCAATAACTTCTTATGGACCATAATGTGGTTCTCCAACTCGCTGCAATAGTGACAGCTTATCTCGAGGGCGAAGGAATCCAGTGGATGGTGCGGCCCGCATAGTCTCTAGAATTAAATCCGATGGAACACGTGTGGGACTCACTAAGACGCCGACTTGTATAACTGAAACCAATATTAAGCACTCCCAAGGAACTTCAAGAAGCTATTAGTAGAGAATATTCTTAGTTTTCGAAGATACTCTTGGGCAATCTAATACACAGCTTGGAAATTCTCTGTGAAGCTCGCATTTCAGCCAAGGGTTGTCGCGCCTTATTAAACCTTATTACTTTTTACTGTGTATCTCTAAAAAATTGCAACACTTACTTTTCCCTACTCAATCTTATCGCATTTTCTGTGTTCTTATTTAAATTTTGTTTTGTTAAAGAATCAAAGAAATTGGCGATTTTGTATTTTGAAAATATGTCCCGACATGTCAAAATAACAATCTTGTGCAAGTACCATATTCCTAGCTGCAAAATCATATAAGTTACATAAGTTTTCTAGTTGTTTCTTTCATTTTTCCTGCCAGTGTAATTTATTTTCTAATAAATATAAAAGAAGATTCTTAATAAAGATAATCTCTTTTCAATGTTTCTCTTAAAAGTTTACAAATAGAGATAACTATGTGATCTTTCGTTTTTCCTTTGGCACGTGAAATATAACTCAAAACTGGCAAATATATTTTGCCGAAATTCAAACTTTTTTCTTTGTAAAAGCAGTGAAACTTAATAATAGTGTTGTAGTTAATGATATACAAGACATGGAATAACTTATACACATAGAATCAAAATTCTTGATTATTTCATATTTGAGATTTGAAAATTGCAATAACTTCTAACATATCAAAGTAATTTGCATATCAAGAATCTATACATTATTATTTTGCTCAAAAGTAAGCGCAAATTATGTTGTTTACTCCAAGTCGGAATCCAAAGACTTGGGGCTCCAAACTGCATCTCATCACTTCTAAGAATATTTTCGCCAAAGGATTAGTTTATGAATAAAAATTCATTTATTTTCTCATTCTAGTCTTGAGTCTAGATTTTAATTATCTTTTCCTAAAAATGTGCTTCGCTACACCGAGGCTAATTTGTAGATAAACAAGCATTTCCAGTTATAATATTATTTTGTGCAGAGTAAATTCAATTTTTAAGAAATATGAAACGAAAATGTGAATAAAATTATACCTTTTCAATGATTCTTCAATAAACTAAATAGAATAAGGGACACCTCCTTTTCAAATTCACGTGCTGTAAAACTTTTCGGCCTCTCATTCTTTGAAATTCTCTTGTGGTAGAAATGCGATCACTGAGTTCAAAAATACAGTGAATCATGTGTAACAAGATAAATACGTTATGACTTGTAAGAATTTCAGTTGGAACCAGCGTTTCTCACACATAACAAAACTAGAGTTTTCTCGACAGAAACTTTGTAACGGCTAAGTTGCGTGTTTTCATTTTTGAGGCAGAAATTAGTAACTCCATCAGTGGTGAATGGCCGCGGTGGCCTAGTGGTAGGGTCTCGGCTTTGGGGCCGGAGGGTTCCAGGTTCGAGACCCGATTCCACTGAAGATCCGCCGTGTATGGGGCCTGTTGCACGTTAAATCATACGTAGTGGCCAAACGTCCTCCCGTTGGTGTGGCGTGGAAGTTTGGAGAGGGGGGTGCCAGCCCAGGTGTCGTCCTCGTCATCTGACCGTGGTTCAAAATTACGAGGTCCGTCCCAAAATAGCCCTCGTGTTGCTTCAAAACGGGACGTTAATGTAACTAACTTAACTTAACTTAACCATCAGTGGTGAAGGCCTGGCCTAGTTGAGAAACATGAACCGAGAAAAGAAAGTCATAGTTTCTTTCCGCTTTGCTTTTAACCAGCTTTATTCCAAAACTGGTAAATAAATTTGCGCTTTAGTAACAAATTGCTCTACTTAGTGGGGTAGTTTTCTTGGTCTCCCTCCAAGCGATACATAATGTGGGTCCGTTTCCCCTTAAAGTAATACAGGAAGGCAACCTACTTCCATTAATTGGAGTGAAGTCAGGCTTCTACATAAGAGCTTCAAGGTCGCTTTAACCCTTTAACCCGTACGATCGTGCGGGTTATACTTTAGCTTATATTTCTGTTCCTGGTTATTTATATGCAGTAAATGCCGGAAGAAATGATTTTTCTCGTTTCCAGAATCTCTCTATAGATTTATTTTTCTCTTTGTATGGCAGATATCGTCCATTTTTGAGTTGTAATCTGCGTTGAAACCATTGGTTAAAAATACGCCCGGTCTTAAAGGGTAACCTACAGAAGAAGGCACACTTGTGTTTTTCATGAGTCCTTGATTTATGGACTTGTTAAGATATGCTATAACGAGAGGATTTTGAAATGCGGCCACAAAATTGTATTGTTTACAGTGTAAAATTAAGATATCTTTAAATATATCTATCACCATTCTACTTCTATTTCTATCAATCTGTCTTTTAAAACGATATCAGGGCTAATATGGAAGCCCCCCCCCCTCGGGACTAAACCAAAGACACCGACCAGATTGACAAGACCAGAAATCGCTTACTCCAGTGCCAAAATCAGGTAACGGGTATACCCATTCTCTAACATAACTCACCTAATTTTAAGCTCCCAGTTACTTTCTATTTTATATTTTTATCTTTACTATGTATTTATGTTCTTTCCCATATCTTGTTGTATGCATGTGTGAATGGCAGGTCGAATGACTGAAATTAATGGATACGAAAAAATGAGGCATATAATTGGACCTAATCACTAATAAATTCCCTTTCAGCAATAATTTTAATCTTCTTCAGGTAACTTTAATTTAACTAAGTTAAACTCAATTTTCAGCCAGGGTTATAGATGCCATTTATCATGTTTCGGAGATTGTGAACCGCCGAGTTCGTGCGCTCCGCTAAACACAATCATCGCTGGTAGTGGTGTGTCTTTTAAAATCCGGAGTATTAACCCTCATTACGGTGGAGACGTCTTCATCTGTTTTTCAGGTTCAGTTCAAAAGCAGATAGTTCGTATTGATATTTATACTTTTTTAAGCAATTATAGATAAAGTCTTCTTAAGATTTGAGATGTAATTAAATACAAAAAAGATAGGTTCAATCACTTTGAAAGCTAAAAAATCAAAATAATTGGTCTCTTGGAGGGTTAACATATTATCTGCGACAAATCGTATCAGTTTAAACCAGCAGCGACAGCATTTTCGTATAGAAATGGGAGTGGAGTAGCTAAGATAGCTTCTTTTTCATTCAATATTTCAGAAGCAGATAGGTTTCATTGCTCACATAAGTGATTGAGGTTTGTTTTGATCGATGAACGTCTGGTTTCAAATTGCACTTTTTCTTGTAATTTTAAAATGCAAACAAATGACGGATACTAAACCTGATCCGAAGCTCCAGACCCGAAACTTTCAAGCCATCTAACTTGACGTCAGTTTTATATAATTAGGAGAAGGATACAAATACATGAAGAACGAACATTGGTGAGACAAAATTGTTAAACAGAATAAATAATGGTTCAAAATAACGTGAAACGAAAATAATGGAAAAGACTTCTATATTCTGAACTATACCAATATAGCGAAGTGCATTTTCAATGGGATTATAAACTTTAAACATGGTTCGATTGCATGATGAGAGATTTTGTTGGCTGGTTTAATAATTTATTTCGATACCGTCCATGTCTCCATGTGATTCAAGGAATGTTATTTATAGCAATTGAAGTATTTTTATGAATACTTGGATTCTATTGACGGCATCATTATTTTTCAAGGAATTTTAAACAATGATGTGTATTGTGTTTGTAATAATGTAAATTCGGATTGAATCTTTCTGCTTAAGCAAATTTTTTTACTTAATGAGAAGAAAATGTCCTTTTGTGTAACATTCTATTGTGCGCTGACTAATATCATTTTACCTTTTTATATTTTTAATTGAACCATTGGGATAAATAATTTTGGCATGGCTATGATACTGAGGTTTGTTATGTTAATAAATCTCTTTTATTCTAATACATTAAGGGTATCTGATAAATAAAGAATATTTGTATAGTTGAATAAATGACAATTGTTGTTTCTCTATTTCTATAGGAGGCTATTTATTTGTATCAATTGCAGATCTGAAACTAGAGTTGTTTACTTCATTCATTTGAGAATTTTTCCTTTTACTCACCTTAGTTTTGCTATTGTAAATATGTTCATTGTTGTGTGTTTTTTCGATGTTTTGTTCTGTTCACCTTTTGTTGACGCTGCATCTTACGCTTTTCATCATTTGTTATTGAATTGCATACACTTTGAAATCTAATATTTATTGCATTAAATTGGTATCTTCTTCTGTAAACTCTTTGTAAAAATTAGTACATTTTGTAGTAAAATTATAAATTTTTTGAGTAATTTCCCTGTCGTTATTTAAAATTCTTGTGAAATCACTGTAACATTTCTTTGTTGTTTTTGAAATTCAATAAATGATTCTCTATTAGGTCAGTCACTATATGTTATATATCCAAATGACTGAAAATTTTCTCCTAGTTAATGAACATAAATATCTG
Source organism: Araneus ventricosus (assembly GCA_013235015.1). Lineage (NCBI taxonomy): Eukaryota > Metazoa > Arthropoda > Arachnida > Araneae > Araneidae > Araneus > Araneus ventricosus. Next base: position 8,340 of record BGPR01023266.1, on the reverse strand, counting down.
ATAGGTCAATTTTATTTCTGCCTTTCAAATTATAATTTGTATAGCTTACACTTTCTCAGCCTGTTCGCCTTTCTCTATCATCTTAGCGATCATCTCCAAAAATGCTAAACAAACAATTTGCTATCAGTGCATTCCAAATGAATTACGGGTATTCCTCGCTTCGAAGTTTTAAAAAGTCCAGCCCCTACTTCATTTTGCCTTTTCTACGAATGGACGTTCACTGGATTCATGCTGCTTCGCGCACAACATTTCCCATAAAGGTCATGAGATGGACCAATCTAAGATATATTGAAAAAAATTGATATAATCGCGTTTATCCTCCTTCATCGAATTTTGGAACTATTTCAAGACTACAATAAAAAGTCTCAAGAAGAAAACAAAATTTGATGTTTGAGACACACAAACACACTCGAGAAGGTCTTGAAATGAGAGTTATGAAATAAGGCTGGCTTAGTCAACACATGCTGATAATCCTTATGCTAAACATCATAAGGAAGCAAGATAATATTTTGAAAATTCGAATATTCCGGGTTTTTTTCTTTCCTTTTTTCCAAATCTTCTACCATGTTTTCATTTTTGCGAATTATTCATATTTCTAGATAATTTATTCTATTATATTCTTTCAGATTTCACCAAAATATTTCATTTTTTTTAACTTTGTGCAATGTTTCTGAAATTTTAATTCTTGCCTTTAATTCAGAATCGTCTGTTTTAATCCTTAGTCCATACATATCATATGTTTGGAGCCAGACCTGGTTCTTACGCCTTAAACCACGATAAATCCAATGCGAATCTGGTATGGTTGAACAAATAAAAATAACAGGTAATGAGAAGTGGGCAATAACCTAGTTTGGATCATGTGAAAGAAGGAATCGATCACCGCAAACCACACCAGATACCTATTTAGAACACAAAATTCATATTCAACCGTTCAAAATCAAAAACCGTTTTGTATGTTTGGTGAGAAAAGGAAGGAATTTTACGTTAAAAGAACTTTATAAGATTGAAAATCAACGAATTATTTTTTAGCTTTTCTTCTAATGTTGTTTCAACTATGTTGCTCGGAGAGTGTTACCATCGATGATTGCATTGGATGCAGCTGAATATCCAATAATAATTAAGAACACTTGTTTAATGTGAAGACAGCAAAGTTAGCAAATCAGGTAAAAAATGAAAAAGAAATGGTGTGTGAGAAGCAGAAGACAACAGAAAAGCAAGTAAACGCTGCATAAACCTACGCAAAACTTTATCTTGTTTGTTTCTTCAGAGCAAACTTTATTCTTCCACTTGTTTAGCTTACGTGATGAAACAAAGAGAACGAGAAACTAGTGGAACAGGAAATCCTTTGGTGCTGAATTCTCCTACAGAAGAGCTGGTTATTTTATTCCAAAGCTTGTATTTTTCGTCCATAATATAGAACGGTCGAAACCGGCTGTATCGAATATTGGATGTTGCGGATTCTCGGAATGTGAAGCAGTATTTTTTTCAGTTTGGTTTTCTGTTCCTTGCTGAAGTCCTATTAGAAATGATTCAGATGCAGCGAGCGAAAATTCACTATAAACTAAATTAATTCTCCTGACAAAGATTGCTGACCAAGAAGAAATTGCTTCTTTCTTATTTACTTCAGTTTAGTTGTATCATCGTCCCGTTGCGAAGCAACACGATAGCTATTTTGGGACGGACCTCGTAATTTTGAACACCGGTCAAATAACGAAGACGGCACCTGAGCTGGCAACCCCCTCTCTAAATTTCCGAGGACGTTTCTTTTTTATTAATCCTTTAAAATTTGAATGAAAAATAGATGAATTGCGTTTATATCCAGATGCTTCGATCAATAATGCTTCAATTAAATAAGAATTATATTTCGAATTTCAATGAAGCTGGCATTCTCCAGTACTTCCAGCGATCGAAGTTTTTATATCCATGAAAACAAGTCAAATTATTAAGTTCATTTAAATAAAATTACCAATTACTCGGATATTTGACAGAAATATTATTTTGGTGAGTTGCATGTTATCTGTATCAATATCTCTTTATATTAAAATCGTAATTGCTCTATTATTACTCAAGTTTAAAATATTAATTTAAAATATTTAATTACACTTGTAATAACCAAAAACAAAATCTCCAACGGCTTTTTATTTTGTTTTGAAAAATTTAGTGAATGCTTTGTTTCAGTAAATTCCTGAACAGCTGGTTGGATGTTGCCGATAAGGGATAGGACTATCAATACTTTTTAACTTTACTTATCTTATTTACTACTTTATATTTCTTATTTAACATATTCATTAATGGATTGTATCTACTGTGAGTTAAACCTAATATAAATCGGGTATTCTCAAGAGTAGTCATTATTTATACCAACCCATCCCCATCAAATAGAGATTTCTTTTTTAGATTCTATTGTAATACAATGTTTCTCGTCCAAATTTAATTCAATCGTTCTCATACACCAAAGACAGTGCCACATTCAGATTAACGAACAAACGCCACATTCTTCTATTTTCAAACTACGGAAACTTCGGTCGGATTTACAGCCACCAGCGCAATTCACGAAATAAAAACGCACCTCAGACGTTCCAGAATCATGTCACAGGTCGGTGGCCCACAGAATTACAACCCGAGGGAAGGCACCTTCTCTGGGTATGAGGAAGAAGATCACGGTGACCTTTTTTCACAGGTGGGGTTGCTTATCGGTATGCGACGGAGGCAGGCCGAGAAACAAGGTCACCTGTGTGCCACTTACTATAAACACACGCCAGTGCCATTGTGGGAAAAAAGAAGCGGAGAACGCTTCCTCGAAAAGGAAGCGCAAGGTCACGCTGCCAGTTGGTGGGTATCGGGTCAGCAAGAGGAAGCTCCATCATCCGAGTCGACGGTGCGCTGAAAATGAAATTTATGGCATAACTGCGGAAAGTAAGCTGCGGCGACAATGTGGGTATAAAACCAATGGAATTTTCGATAAGTTTGGTGCCTGTAATTCAACATTATTTTCTACCCTTTATTTATGTCATAGTCAATGCGAGCCTGGATTCAAAGGCCGATGCTTTACCGATCGCGGGTGGTCTAAATTTGCCTACGTATGGGCTTTATAACATACTAGCTGTTACCCGCGACTTCGTGCGCGAAGAATTTGAATTGCTACTTTTTTAAAATTTACGAATGTAAATGTTTCGTTATATATAGAAAGGGGAAGTCAAAAGTTCTGACGGTTGATAATACATAATTGGACGACTAATTTAATTCTCTGTTACTGTAAATTACATCATTGTACTCAATGGTATCATCTGCTCTTTGGAATATATCATCCACCATGCTATATGTCATCTGCTTCTACTGTTTAAAAGAATACATAAGACAAAATATACCTTCCTATTATAAAAACTCTGACAACCATATCATATACGTCAATGGACGATCCTGGTTTGTTTATTTTGGATTCATAGACCGTTTTCCGGTAACCTTCCGATTTAAGCAATCGCCAAATCTATTTGGCAACTGTATCAAGCGCCAAGCTGGAAATAAAGGTGAATTAGTTCAAAGTCTAACCGTTGCCTAGCAACGGAGTAGCTATAAATATTCGTTATTTCAAAATCGTCTGCACGCATTTTAAAGTTTTGGAACTTTTAAAAATTAATAACAATCGAAGGGAAAATGTCAGAGAAATAAAATTAGTATCATTGAAAAGGTAAAAATTTGAACTTTAAGATGGTATAAAAATATTTTTTGTCGGACAGTTTGCTCCGAAGTTACGGCGGAAAAACGATTTCGGTTATTTTCTATCTAACTGACTGTTTAATTAACTTTGGGACTTGGAAAAGTTCATAAGTGTCTTCCCCTTCTCTTAAATAATAAGTGTACAAAATTTGGTTGAAAACCGTCCATTGGTTTAGGAGGAGATGTGGAACATAGCCACATACATACCCACCCACATACCCACAATGACTTTTATTTATATTAAGATTATTGACGGGAGTCTCAACTTGGCGCCTTTCTTTATTCGATTGTTTGTGATGGGAGACGCTAAGTCGTGCGGTTTAACAGTTAAGGCAGGAAAGTAGCAAAGAAATAAAGTTAAGTAAATGTCCCGTAATGAGGCGCGATAGCAATGTTCATTGAGGCCGCCAGAAAGAATAGAAGACTGCTAGAAGGAAAACGGAAAGATATGTGGCTTGCAAAACGACCAATAGAATTAGTAATATTCTTTTTCTTTCATAGATCTACGATTCATGATGTAGATGTATTTGAAAGAGCATATTGAAATGATACTAAATGTACAAAGCTAGTTTGTATTCATAAATATAGTAGTTTCATAAAGGGGGTGTAGATAGAGCACTCTAGTATTTCTCCTATTATTCATTAGCTCTGAGACAGACGAGTAGTCAAAGAAAGTGGTGTTTTGGACAATAAAGTGTAAATTATTCATCCATTTGTAAATAAAAAAAAGTTAACTCCGCAAAGAAAATAAAATGTACTTTTTTGTTTGAATTAACAACAATTTGGGCTAGTGATTTATACATAATCCTAAGTGTAGGAAAAAAGATGTTGCGCATCAGGAATTCTTACTTTTATTTAACGAACTCCTTATAGCGATACACCTGAACGATTATCACGTGCGACAACATATTTTGCAAAACATTTTTCGCAGTGGAAAACAAACAAAGATAATATACCGCGTAAGCAATGGAAAACTAAAGAATAGGAGAGGTGATACAGGTATATATGAACATTTTTTAGTTTAATTTTACTATACGACTTAAAAATTTATGCTAATTAAGGCCATGTGCTTTATAAGCTTTACCGTTATCGTTGTGTTAAGCCGTGGGTCACCACCTCAAGTGAAGTTACCCAAAAATAGATTAAAATCACGAAATTCTTACAGGGATTTTATTTTAGAGTCTTCAGCATTTGAAAGCAAAAATTGTTTAGAAAAACTCTTGACTTAGAAGATTTCGTTAGAATTTTCTAATTAAGGACTTTTAGTTGGATTTTCTTTCAGTTATCAATCTCACAATCTGGATTAATGCTCGATATCTTATTCTGTTTCCAAATTTGAGGTTGCGGCAATATCTTCATGGCTCAAATGGGGTCGGGAAAGTTTGCGGTAAATTGCATTGCAACAGGAAACAGTTTTAAAAGTCCTGGTTTATATGAAAATTTTGTTCTTTTTTTTCTCTTTCGAAACCTTCTCTCCATAAGAATTAAGTTATCTGATTGTAGTTTATATCATATCTATCCAATCGGATGACAGAAAAATTAATCATCAAAAATTTTAAATTAAAAAAAATGTTTTATGGCATATTTTGCTGCATCCGAAAGAATTCTTCTAAAAGATATTTCATATCATTTATATAAAAAGATATTTCTTGTAGGTGTCTAGATTTATTCTAAAATATAGATGTAAAATTCAAGTTTTTTTCTGTTAGAATTTAAGTATAATGAAAGATAAAATTTTATAAAATTTTTTCAACTTTTGCCCATTGTTTATATGAATATTTTTCTTCTATTCCCAAAGTCTAATTATAGTAATAAGATGAGAAATAACTAACGACAAAAAAAATTAATTCTTATAAATGCTTGAATTAAATTTTGCTCTATTTTTCTTAATAGAAAATTAATATTTATACTTTTTAAAATTTCGAAAATAATAAAACTATCTTTGCATAAAAATATCTCTAGCACCAAACAAAGCGCGGGTGGTGAAAAAGGACTAGAAATCACACTGCAAGGTGAATCCAAGTAAATTATCTCTTAATCAACCTGGCACGTTTTCTACTTATAGCTGGGTAAAGATGTTGCTTAGTTTGCTCCTTATTGCGTTTTATAGAGAAAGAAAGAAAATGTCTTATGAAGACCCATGGATTTTTCCTACATTTAAGTAGTAGGAAAAGGAGTTGTTTATAAAACATAATATGCAAAAGCGAAAATCATAATATCAAAGAGAGGAATATTTTTGTACGAAACAAGGGCTTTGAAAGGATTTTTGTTTTTTTACTGAGCAGAAATATCGGAACGAATGCATCATCTTCTGAAGCACAGTTTGCTTTTTCTAAGACAATTAAAAATAAAAACTCCGCATTAAAAAATATCATTTCATATGTTGCGTTTTATGTATTGTGAGTAATGGTATTATTTTAATTTCTGTATAAAATTAATTTAAATTGGAGTTGGACAACTGTAATTCGATTTATTATATTAGTCACCTTCAATGCTCTTGCTATTTTCAGGAATCAAAAGTAAACGGTTGTTTTAGAATTTGATGGTCAGCTAAATTAATGCATGGCTCAGATATCCGCCTCCATTTTAAAAACATTTCAGAACGAATAAGAAATAAATACAACTGCATAATAAATTGACACTCGCCCTTAAAAGTACTCTAGAGATTTATTCTTAAAGCATTCTTTTTAGCACGCTTCTATTAAATGATAGTGATTAAACTCAATATTTTAAAAAATGCGAACAATTGTTTTAATTAGTTCGTGGCCAATTAAATAAATGTATATATAGTTCAACTTATCGTTCCCTTTCTGAAAACATTTCAAAATCAATAAGGTATAAAGATGTTTGAATTATAAACTCACCATTGTGCTTAAATATACTTTAGAGACTCTTTCGTAAGATAATTCCTTTTAGAAATAATTCTTTTGTTAGCCTTTCTAAACAGCCTTTCGGAAAAAAAAAATGTTGTTCCCAGTGAAATCTCTTACTTTGTAACAAACTACCATCCGAAGTCTTATTTGTTTCAGACAACCCTCCCATATTGATTTTCTCCTTTCAACTATACAGCTGCAACAGACATCCAGAACCGATTACTTTTGCTGTAATTTTATATTCTTAAAATGGAATCTATTTATTAAATGCGGAAATATACTCGGAATCGTTTTGAACGAATCATTTCTTCCCTTAAATGGATTGGATTGTTTCATCGGTCAACGATAATCCATCCGCGATGAATCGTACATCTTGATGAAAGATTTGGATTGCGGAAAGGAATGACTCTAAAAGTGAAGAATGTTTGTTGTGCTTTGTATTCTTGAAGTTTTTCGCGGAATCTAGTGCACTTTTAGTCTATATCCTTAACAGAAGCATATAATTAGCTTCTGTAGTCTGGAGAGTTTCGGTTTCACCAGTAAGCATCATAATTCGGAAAGTGTTTAGAAGTATTTTTTCGGCTACAATTGACATAAAATTGCTGATAATATAATATTTGCAATTACAAAAATATATTTTATTTCTACAGCGGTAGGAGCTGTTTATTACGTAGTTTTCAGCATTTTATAAAAATATATTAAAAAATTTAATAACAAATATAACTTACCAATGCTTATGTAATGCTGTGAGAACTTATTTGCCAGAAGAAAAAATAAGATAATGCCATATATTTTTTTTAATCAACTGAAAAAATCGTTTTCATCTAATACGTTACTACTTTTTAAAATTAACAACAAACAATACTTATAATTAAACAATAAGCTATCATAATCATCTGGTATAAAGTTAATCTCAATGCGTACCTAAACATATTTTAATATTTATTGATTAATTTTTAATTTTTGATTTGTGTTGATATTATAAAAGCTGCTATGTGAAAATTTATTTTACGAATATTATCCACCCATAATGAGGATAACTTCGATAATAAAACATTATAGTAAAACAAAGTATAAGGAGCAACTGTTTTATATACAAAGAGCAAATATTTTATATATGAGGAATAACTACTTTATAATGATTTTATTATTATTGTAATAAAAGGAGTAGGTATTTAGTAAGAATAAGGTTTTTTTATATTTATTCTTTCAAAAAAATATATATTCTAAGAATGAGATCTTAGAGGGAATGAGATAAGAAAACTTCGTAATGGTCTTTCTTGGTTTTATATATTTTGCTTTATACTATTTCAATTTCAAATATTTCTCGAAAATACTTATTAAACTAATTTTGAGATGTGCATGAAACATGGCGTAATTTACAGAAATCTCCAGTTTTGTTTTAAAATGTAGCAAACAATATGTTGACACAACAAGTTCATTCATTATTTTTAAAAATTTGTAGCAAAAGAAGATGAAGTTATGGAAATAAATGTATTTCAAATGAAAAACTTCGGAGCTGTTAAAAATTATTCGATTACGCATTTATTTATAACTACCTCAATGTCTATTCAGTAATACCTAAAGAAATGAGCTTATCAGAATTTCTTCTACAGATTATGTGTACGACAGTTATGGCAGTATATAAAATTTGATAGAAATGTTTTCTAAACGAAATTTATCATACAATTTAAATGCCAGAAGAAATAAACATACTCTTTAAGCAAATAACATATGAAAAACATTCACA
>BGPR01023265.1:0-24421 GCA_013235015.1 Araneus ventricosus | reverse complement strand
GACTGTATTCATTGCATTAAAAATAAACTGTCAGAATTTCCTTATCCTAAAGAAGCAAAATATAGAGCTACACATCCACTTGATTTGGTACATAGCGACCTCTGTGAACCAATGCCGACACAAAGTGTAAATGAGAAATACTATTTCCTTTACTTTTGTAGATGATTACTCTCGATACTCCATGATATATCTTCTCTCAAAAAAGGATGAAGTTCTTTCTAAATTGAAGGAATACATTGCAATGACACGCAACAAATTTGGAAGGACGCTTAAGGTATCCGACTGTGTTCGGAGACATTTTTTTGAAAAATAACTTATATATATGTGATATCTTAATTTCTTAACTTGCTGTAATTATTTTAAACGATACCTCATTTTTAATTACTTCCACTTTCATCGTAATAAGCGTACTTTCACTTCCACTTCGAGTCACGGGTCTTTCGGGAAAATCCCCTTCTTCCATTATATAACCTTTCTGCGCATTGTTAACTGCCCTTTTTTGCTCTGACTTGAACTGCCAAGAGACACACGGCCGGTGTTGCTCGTCAGTATGATCATGGCGGGGACTTGTAAAAATGATCCATGATAAAATCATTTAAGCATCTTTGTGGTACTTCAATAAAGAAGAGATTCCGTTAATCGTCTATGAAAAATTCTTACAATGCCTCTACAAACACCCAAAATTTGAAGAACTTCTCATATATATATATTATATTAATGTTATTTTTCAACTGCATATGTTTTAAAACTATGAAAATATTGTAAAATTAGGTTTTCAAAATAATATTTTTTTAAAAAACTGAGAAATTTGAAGAAAAATGACTAAAATATTTGCCTTACGCTAACGGCCATAGACAAAATCATATTCTAAATATGCATAAATCCTTGTAGGAGCACATTTTTATGACAGTTATCTGTGTTATGCTCCAAAATATTTCTTGTACTTCAAAATAGTTTTGAGATATAGCTGAACATAGTTACTAAACTGGGAATTTTTCATAAAAAATGCTTTTCGTTTATATTTAAGCACTTAAAAATAATACTTGATTTTAAAATTGGCCTTAGTTTTTAGAGGAAAACATCAAGCATATTATACAAAAAACAATCTCAGAAAATTACATATTAATACTTGAATAACTTTTTGAGAAATCATTGTTACGGTTGACAATTTTCCTCAAATATTAATATCATTTCTCAGAAAACACATTTAAAGTTTTCATGCAACATAAAATAATGCTTACAGTTCGGTAATAAAACAGCTGTAATTCCATTTGTAATTCACGTAGAGTAAAAAGTGAGACAGTTTTAGAAAGCTGGTTAAACAGGCTACAAAAATAAGTCATAAAATCTTTTTCTGATAATTTCATCAAAAACGACGATTTTAAACCAGTCGGATACCTTAAAGTCCTTAGAAGTGACAACGGAGGAGAATATATTGGAAAAGAAATCGAAGATTTTCCAAAAGAACAAGAAATTGTTCACCAGCTGACTGTACCATATTCACCCCAACAGAATGGAGTCTCAGAACGGAAGAATCCGACTCTCATTGAGATGACAAGATGTCTCCTGTCTGAAGCAAACCTACCTCAAAGATTTTGGGCTGAAGCAGCAATGACAGCAACATACTTACAAAACCGCCTCCCAACAAAACCGAAAAAGAAGACACCTTACGAACTCTGGACAAATCGTAAACCAGATTTATCCCATATTAGAGTTTTTGGATGCAATTCTTATGCTTACATACAGAAGCAGAAACGTGGAAAGCTAGATGATAAAGCAGTTGAGGGAATATTCTTAGGTTATGATTACAGATCTAAGGGTTACAGAATTTATTTAGGGGACAATAAAATTATGATAAACAGAACGGTGAAATTTATTGAAAATCCTCTTCCATATGCTAAGAAAGAAGCAAAAGAACTTCAAAACCAAGACGAAACAACACAACAACTAGTTGAATTAGAACTGGAACACGAAGAAAATCATTCAATGGAAGAAGGAGAAATAAATGAAATAACCGAAATAAATCCATGTGAAGATGATGAATATGAATTGAGTAATTCACAAATACTAACCAGTCAACACAGAAGATTAGAAAGAAAAGCAAAAGGAATACCTCCTGGGAGATTCGTCTTTTTTTGCAAATCCTGAAAGAATTAAAGAACCAAAAAGCTGGAATGATGTCTTAAAGATGGAAAATCCTTATGAAAAGCAAAAATGGATCGAATCGACAAAAGAAGAAATGAAATCTCTTCAAAAGAATGAAACCTGGAAATTAGTAACACCACCATCAGGAAAAAAGGTCATAGGGTGTAGATGGACATTCAAAGCCAAATATGACTCAAAAGGCAATATCGAAGGATATAAAGCCAGGCTAGTCGCATAAGGCTTCTCACAAAAATTCGGATCTGACTTCGCACCAGTAGTCACATATACTACTATAAGAACTTTCTTAGTTGCAGCTGCGTACAAAAATTTAAACGTTACGCACGTCGATATTAAAACTGCTTTCTTACACCGAAATTTAGAAGATGAAGTCTGCATGTCCCAACCAGAAGGCTACATTGAAGAAGGTCAAGCATCTTAAAATTAGAAAATCGCTTATTAAATACGGTTTTGAACAGAGTAAAGCCGATCCATGTTTATTTAAATTCGCAAACAACGGAAATTCAATGTACATTATTGTATACGTAGATGATTTGCTTATTGCTGGAAAAGAAGAAGATATAAGAAAAATTATAAAAGAACTAGAAGAAGAATACGAATTGAAAAATCTTGGTGAAGTAAATTACTACTTAAGAATAAATATTAAAAGAACTAAAGAAGGAAATTTCGCTTTGAACCAGAAGAACAAAATTGAAGAAATTGTAGAAAAATTTAACCTGAAAGAAGCAAAACCAACTAACATTCCCATGGACCCAAATTATTTGAAACAAGAAGGAGAAGACTATCTACTACCAAACAATACCCAGTATAGAAAAGCAGTAGGGGCTTTACTGTATATAGCAACAGTATCAAGACCTAATATTGCAGTAGCTGTCAACATCCTAAACAGAAGAAATGAAAAACCCAGGGAGAGAGACTGGAAGGCTGTGAAACGGATAATAAGATATCTGAAAACAACAGCTGAATTGAAATTGATTATCAACATGGATAAAGAACCAATCTTGACTGCTTTCTGTGATGCAGATTGGGCAAATGATAAATCAGACAGAAAATCAACCAGCGGGAGTGTATTCAAACTTGGAAATTGCACAATTCAATGGATGTCAAAACGGCAAAACTGTGTTGCACTCTCATCAACCGAAGCTGAATATGTTTCAGCAGCCAATACAGCACAAGTGGTCGTATGGCTGATAAACCTAACAAAAGACCTGGACTTGCCACAATCTCTACCAGTTACAATTTATGAAGACAATCAGTCTTGCATTAAGCTGTCACAATCTGACAAACATCATTCAAGAACGAAACATATAGATGTGAAATTTCATAAAATACGACATCTCAGAGAGACTGGTATGATAGAGGTAGAATACTGCCAAAGCAAGGAGATGACGGCCGATATCCTGAAGAAACTACTACCACGTCCTGCGTTTGAACATTATCGAACAAACTTGCAATTAAAACCTGTTTCTTATTCACAAAACAAGTAGGGGTGTTGTATATATGTGTTTTTCCAGAATAAGAAACTATAACAACTCTTCTTCACGCCAACAGATGGCGTCTCTTAAACTCCGGCCTGAACTCTGGACTCATACTTCTACTTTAACTTCCTTGTAACTCTGCTTAATTGTATCTGTATTCTGTTCCTTTTGTGTGTATGTGCTGTGATGTGCTTCGCTTAATAAATTTCATTATCTCTCAAAAGGCAGCGCTCTGGTTCCCACTCAGTGGTCAAAAATGGATTAAATAATATGCCTTTTATTTAGATGACTGGAATCTGCTATGAAGACGCACTTCGCATTCTACCGAGAAATGAGGTAAGTGAAATTTTTCACTTACACTTTTAAATTAGAATAGAATTAATATTCTAACAGAGTGGACTTTGAAGAATGGAGTCAAAATGAAAATCTTCATTGAGAGTTTGTTATGAATATCAAACATTAAAAAGTACTAAAATGAAATCAAATTTGTCGGATGCAGATGTGAAAAGTAGAATTTCTGAATTCTATGTCTTGTCAGTCTCACCTTGGTCAATATACGTGCTCGAAAGTTAGGGAATTTCAGGCCGTTTTGCTAAAATTGCCGCCGAATGTGGTCAAATATTAGAAATTCCATTCTGTTATTTTCTTATCAAAGGGATTTGTAAACAAAGCATTTGCCCACAGTGGCGGCGATTGGGTGATAAAAGTGGGGGGGGGGGGCAAAAATCTATAGACACCTAAAAGTGCCCCTGAGTATAGTGGGTGGACAAAACAAAATTTAGAAATTTAGTTACAAAATGAGCCAGCTTTCCCAGACACTATTTTTTTATCTATATAATTCCTAGTTTTAGGCAGCTAAAATGAAGTAAAAATGTAATTTTTTCCACAAAAAGTGGGGTTGGGGTGGTTGCCACCACTCGTACGCCCCCTCCCCCCGAGTAACAGCCACTGTTTGTCCAAAATTTAGTGAATTTTGGAAATATATTTCACCCGCCAAACGCGTGAGGAATTTTATGCTCAGTGGTAATAATAGGGGATTAATTACAAACTATTATTCAATTATCCATGATCCTTTCGCTTCATATTTATTTAGAGTTAATTTAGCTATCAGTTTTAATTATATTTTAGGTGGTTTCTATGTAATGCCGACCATTATGCTTGCTTTTACTCTTTTACTCAGGAATTTCGTTTTTCTATTACGGTTTGTATCCTAATAGGCCTCCATGGCTAAAAAATTTTTTTAAAGAATGTGTTTAAAGAGTTCGAAATCCATTTTTCTGTGATGAATAATGGAATGATATTAGTGAAATTTCGAAGCTAAAGATCATGACCATAATAAGAAATTCATTGTCTGAGGAGAGCATGGAATCCTATATTTTACTCTCTATTCAAATGGAATTGTTAGACTATTTGGATGCAGAGTAATTATTGATAGATTTGCACAGTTATCTAGCGAACTCAAATGTTTCCTGACTTGCCATTAATGAAGTGAACCACATGTTATACACTTCTGTACTTTTGAGTTGTAAATCTTTGACAGTAAGAAATATTTTTTAAAAAAATCGAAATTGATAAATAATTTGCACTTTATTTTCAGTTTATTAAAAAAAACTTTAAAATGACAGTATAGTTCCAGTATTACAGTATTCTATATAACCACCAAAATGATTTAATATTCAATCATAACTGTTTTTATATTAGGCATTTCTTAGTTCCAGTAATGTGATAATACATGTAGTATACTGTAATTAGTTAGAAATGGGACAGATTTTTTTATTAAAAAGATCTCTAAACTCAAGTAAATGCTGTTTCGGTAAAAAGAAGTTGTAAATTGCTGTCATCTGGGCCATAAGCAAATTCCGTCCCTATCTTTTTGGTAAACCCTTTACCGTAGTGACGGACCATCACTCTCTATGTTGGCTCGCCAATGTCAAAGATCCATCTGGTCGACTTGCAAGATGGGCACTACGATTACAAGAGTATGACATTACCATTGTCTACAAGAGTGGGCGTAAGCATTCTGATGCCGATTCACTCTCAAGAAACCCTCTTGTTTCAACTTCAGTGGAGACGTGCGACGAGATTCCAACCCTTGCAAGTGTCACAGAATACATCAAAGAACAGCTGAAAGATCCGAAGCTGAAGTCCATCATCAAAGTTCTCAAGCGAGGAGATGAATATCAAAATTACCTTCTAAAAGACGGCGTTCTATACAAGAAAACTGTTGATCCTATGGGGCAACAGTGGCTTTTGGTAGTGCCAAAGCAACTTCGAGGAGATATACTGCGAAGCCTTCATGATGCGCCAACTGCCGGTCACCTTGGATTTGCCAAGACCTACGATCGTATTAGACGCAAATACTACTGGCCCGGGTTATACGGAAGCACCCGAAGATACATCTCGCATTGCAAAGAATGCCAAAGGCGAAAGACTCCACCTCAACTTCCTCCAGGACGACTTCAACCAATAGAGCCACCCGATATACAATTTGCTAAAGTCGGTATTGATCTGCTTGGTCGCTTCCCCGTCACTCGAAGTGGAAACCGATGGATCATTGTCTGCACAGACTACCTGACAAGATTCACCGTTACATAAGCATTGCCCACCGGGGAAGCAATCGAAGTTGCCAAATTTATAGTAGAGGAAATTATTCTTAAACATGGCTCTCCCAATATGTCAGACTTCCCACCTTTTGACAACCGCCTATCACCCACAGACAAATGGATTGACGGAAAGGTTCAATAAAACGCTTGCCGACATGTTGTCAATGTACACTGACGTGGAGCAAAAGAACTGGGACACGGTATTACCTTTCGTGACTTTCGCATACAACTCTGCAAAGCAAAATAGTACAGGATTCAGCCCCTTCTTCTTGATCTATGGTCGTAACATCACAACCCCCCTCGATGTCATTTTGCCTCACAATAATGATCAAGACCATGACGATAGCTATGTTCAACAACTCATCACTAGATCTGAGGAAGCAAGACAACTCGCTAAAATACACATAAAGGACGCCCAGGCTTCAGACAAGCGACGATATGATGCTCGACATAGATCTGTTTCTTATAAAATTGTGGATTTTTTTTTGGTTTTATACCCCAATTAGAAAAGTCGGACTGTCTGAGAAACTGCTGCGTCGTTACTTCGGTCCATATAGAATTACTCGCCAAATGTCTGAAGTGACCTATGAAGTGGAAAGCATGGAAACGGATAAAAAGAGACGTAAACTAAAGGATGTTGTCCACGTTCTCAGAATTAAACCCTACTACGAACCAAAGAAACAATTGGATGAAGAACAGCATGTGGTAGTGTCTAGAAGACCAGTGACAAGGAGTCAAACAAGAAAGCAGCGAGACGCTGTCCTCTAATGGAGGAGAAATGTAAGCAAGAGTAGACAAAACCCCATGGCTTAGTGGTAGCGTTCACGTCTGTAGAACCATGGGACGTGAGTTCAAGCCCGGGAGAGGTCAAATATTTCATATAATTATGTTTTGTTTCTTAATTTACTTCACATTTCTCGTCTTTTCTAGAATATGCAAATTAATAATATGTAAATTAATGTTTGATTTATTTCCAGAACATTCCAGTCTAGAATGTTCCATGCCTGTATATAAGTTTCTGTAAATAGTACTTGGGGGTTGAATAAAGCTCGAGTTGAGATCTTACTCTATCGTGTGATTATTTCTATCCTCTCGCATTTACCACGATAAATCTACGTGACAATATTCAATCATAACTGTTTTTATATTAGGCATTTCTTAGTTCCAGTAATATGATAATACATGTAGTATACTGTAATTAGTTAGAAATGGGACAGATTTTTTGATTAAAAAGATATTATATTAACTTATTATAATTAATTATTATATTATTACTTAATATTATCATTAAATAATAATAAAATAATTAATTTATTATATAATTATATTATTAGTTTAAATTATTATATTTGTAAGAAACAAAATTTAAAAATATGACGTAAGATGGCATTGTAGATGTGTAAGAGCCCCTATTGACTCATGGCAACCATTATTTTCAGACCCTGTCCGCCACTGTTCTGCATTGATTTTAATTTCTCCAAAATCTATAAAACATGCAAAAATTGAAATAAATTTGCAAAATCTTCTAGAATCAATCTCGAACAGCAACCAACAACATGTTTTTGAAATATGAAGTCCTTTTCCTTTCTTGACAAGTTGAGAATGATTGATTCATTGATTAGACGAGGTTATAGGATTTTTAGCTGCAAAGGCTATCATCCACGCGTTGCGGATGAATTGGGAGATATATTAATAAACAATCTAGTGTGTTAGTTGTATGGAGGGAGCGCCATCTATTGGCTAAAAGCTGAACTGTCTTTTTATTTTTAAAGATCATCACAGTACATACACATTCTGGAACAGAAGTCTGAATTTGACACAGTTTTAATAACTGAATTTTTCGTAAAATTTGAAGGAATCAAGTGTACCTCTATTTTTGCAATTGCAATTATACAAGAAATTATAACAAAACCATCTGGATTGAACTTCATAACAAACTTCAAAGATAGAAAATTCATACTGGTGTGTTGTCTTTTCGTGTTCTTTATTCGGGTTATCTCAATCGTATATGAAATGAGTCTTAATACTCAATTATGTTTTAACCTTCAATTGACTAATATCTCTCGCATGAAAAAAGTCTGCAACTTATCAGCCAAAATATATTGATTTTACAATATTCCTGTCAAAGAAAAAATTTTCCTAAGCTATCTAGTATTGAATACCACGTGCCTTTTTGAAGGGTAATGAACAGTTATGTTTTCAAACACTATAATATCAGAATTAAATATATATGACACGTTTGAAAGTAGTCTAAATGAAAGATAAAATCTGACTAATATGACTCAAATTTAGAGAAACATTTTAATACATTCATACGATATACAACTCTAAAAACAATGAATTCAACCCAAATGAAGATGTGCTAAATTACGCCAACACAATTTGTCTCAATAAGCGTCATTTAATAATACATCAAGATATTTAATTAAACATCGTCACTATTTATCAGACCGTTGTAAAATATTTTTGTTCACTCATCTTGAAAAGAAATCGTATTCCTAAATGCATGATCAGTCTATCTCCATCATATCAAAGATAACATAACAGCACCAGGAACCCCGCGCACATTCAGAATTCTCATTTATTATATAAAAAGCGATGTATCGTGTTAAGAATTTCAGCTCTATAATCCGGACATTTCTGCGCCCTGGGTCAAAGCAGGTAATTCTGCGCCCACTTACATAGAGCTGAATCTTTAATTGAGTACATGATATGTACGAAAAACAGCGAATAAAATGGACATAAAATACAAAAGTTTTCCATCCATTCTCATTTTACATTATAGAGTTTTATAGAAATCTTTTGCTTTTAGTGTCAAACTTGCGAGTAATAGGAACGTAATGAATCGCTTGGAGTTGAATCTATTGCTGGGTAAAATCTGGAATTTTTCTGTAACACGTGATTTACACTGAATTGTGAGAGAGACACGCCAAAGCTTTTTACCTCTGACTAAGCTAGGCAGCAAAAGCTATAGAAATGGACAATATGAATGTACCGCTTGCTTTATTTAATGTATACGGATGTAAATAAAAAAAACAGAATTTTATAAGACTTTTTTAAATCCTACTGAACATTTTGGTTCTTATTTCTTCAGTGTAAATACCCACTCTGACCTCATGGCCTAGGTTGGCCCTATGGGAAATCTGGCCCTGTATGTAATCGTGAAAGTAGTATATAATTGCAGAATTGGTACCATCTACTCAAAGTGTCATAAATAGCGTGAAAATGAAAGTACGCAAGTACATTTCGTCCTAAAATATTTAAAAAAATGAGAATTAGAAAAACATTGCTGTTTTAACTGATATTAGAATAGTACAGAAATCACAAATACAAATGCCTTATAATGGTTTAGAAATGTAGGTTGCTTCCTTAAGTTCCGGTATGCAGAAATTTTGCTAGCAGTGATTACTTCCAAAATTGAACCAAGTTTAATTTCTTTTTTTTCTGGATGTTACAGAGAACCGACATCCTTTCCTAAGTGAGTTTGCTCCCACGGATAATTACTTGTGTATTGTATATGCTATATTTATGTTATGTCGCCATTGGTTTGCAAATATTAGTAACATTCCAGATTTACTTAATTTAGTCTTGTATTGGATCTCAATTGTACGTGATTAAGAACCGATTCTAGAGTTACCTAGAGAATGAAATAATAAATGCTTCGTTGGCTTATAATGTCATTACATAGGTGCAGCACATCTAATCGGTGTCATGAGTATATTGTCGTTCCTTATTCAAATAAATATAATTACAACTTTTGTGTAATTTAAGGTTAATCTGGATCAATATTTTAAATAAAGCTTTTTCCAGATTACTAATTTCAAAAGAACAAAAATATGAGCGCTAGTGACCCGAGTTTTACATGCTTTGTATGCACATTATTTTCCGGTAGTAAAGCTAAAATTATAGACGAGTCATTAAAAAGTTCGTCAACGTTCAAAAACAATTACATGTGGCATTGTTTAACTGTGTAGCATTACAAATGAAAAAATAATCCAATCATTAAAACAAAAAAAAATCGTGATGTATAAATCTAGCATTTACAAACACAATTTATGGACCTCACTGCGTTTCTACAGTGACTCCTAAAATTGACAGTACACTTTTTTTTTTAATTATACCTTTAATTATAACATTGCATTAAATAAAGCAAATGAAGCATCTCTACTTAAAAGATTTGGTTAAGATATTTTCCTTAATTCTCATGAATTTTCAAAACGTTAAATTTCATATAAATGCTAACTAGGAATCACCGAAAGCAGGAACTCAAAACATTGAGACTTCAGACAAGTATTTTCTGGTATAAAAATTAAAAAAAAAACAAGGTATTAATACTTAGTTGCATATCCTTTTGTTTTGATTACCGCTTCCAATCACCAAGGCTTTGGTCTAGTTCTATTAACGTTCCATTTTGAAGCTAAACGAGGGTTATTTTGGAACGGAACTCATAATTTTGAATCGTGGTCAGATAACGAGGACAGCACCTGAACCGGCACCCACTCTCCAAACTTTCACGGCACTTACGTCATGCGCGAGGACGCACAGTGGTCCAGTTTCGCTTTCAAAGGAGACAAAACTCATAGCATCGGAACTAAAAATATCAGGACCTTCAAATTTGCCCAGTTTAAAGGAAATGAACTGCAGTTATCTCTCATAAAATTTCATAACAATCCATAGGATTTTTTTTTATTTTTAACAATTTTTTCTTTCTTTTCTATAGTTCTCTATAGAGAAAACTGTCGCAATCTATGTAAAAGTTAATAATAATTGCAAAAATATTTTTTTAACTAACCAGATGAAGGAAATAGACTAAAAATAAGACTTGTAGAATTTTTGCAAAGTATAATAGGCATCTTTTTTTATTTCAAACATTTCAAATTTTTGTCTATTAATATACTCTCTGGGGATCACAAGAATCCATCGCCCTGCCCTGCCTTAACATCCAGATCTATCTGAATGACCGGCCGCCACGACGTCATGGGGCACTCTGGATCCCACATAATAGCCCCCATTACGAGCGGCTCATGCGGCGGGCCCCCCCCCCCTCATTTCGCCTGGGCACTACCCGCCATCGGAGATGGGCCCTAAGAGCCACACCAACATTACTGGACCCACCAGGGAAGCGAGAACCTGCGCATTTATCCGGCAGCTTCTCATCCATGAACTCGCGGTGCCCCCCGGTTTACTCTTCGGGGATAAATACCAGTGTCTCTCAAGACGGTTAAAACGTGAAATAATTTCATGCGTATAATATAAATGTAATATGAATACCATTAGATCTTACAATAAGCTTATTTAAGACTTAAATTGTCGCAGTTTTCACGAAAACTCTATGAGGATTCAAGGAAGTCTCATCGTGGAAATATTCCAAAACATCTTAATAACTGATTTTTAAAAGTAAGGTGTGACGTTTTCCTTTGTGTGAATCATGCTTTTTGTTATTTGTTATAAATAAAAAAATATTTATGGTATATTTTTCTAATTTTCTCGACCTTGTAATTGTAGCTGACAGACAGCTCTTGAGAGGCTGTCACTGAAGAAACTTAACTGCCTTTAAAAGTTTAATTCGCGTTCTGGCACTGTTCGAATATTTTCGAGTTTTTGATGTATTTATATCAATTACTAAATCTTAAATAAATGCCGAAAGCGATTTAAAATACGACTAAATTCATTCAGTGTTCACTTCTTCAAAATTTTTTATATTCACATCTATACACATAAGCTTGAATAAAATTTTCTAATTTATTGTCTACTGAATTTTTATCAATTCACACAACAAGTGTACATAAACATCTAAATGTTACATCGTAGCAAGTGTAAAAGCACCCGGAAAATAATTTTTTCTCCCATCAGCATAGTTGACTTTACGAGAAAGTAATTTCTTAAACTGTTCAATAATGATAACCCCTTTTAATGCGATAAACAATTAAGTTTTTGTTAACCCAATAACCGCAGGATCAGTCATTACGACAGCTAAGGTAAATGGTAAGTAACCAGGTATCAACCCCACAGGGGGCACCGTAGATTTACGGATATGAGTTGCCGTCGGATAAGTAAGCAGGAACTCGCTCCTCCTGTGGGCATAGTAATGGCGGGTCTCTGGGTTCCTCCACCAGTGATAGTACGTGCCTCCTTCTGGAGGGGTCGGGCCGTGGCCCGGTGATGGGCTACTAGGACTCCGGCCTCAGTACTCGAGCTGTCGTAGCGGCCACTGTCATTCAGAAACCCGGATGCTACAACAGGGTGGGGTGATCCAGTTCTTCTGGTAACTTGGTATCAAGGAATTTTGCGGGTAAAGAGTTAAGTTGTAAAAAGCATTTGTCAATTATAAGTGCTATCTGTCATATGCGGAAATAGTCGAAATGAAAGACAAAACTTGATTTGAAAATTTGACATTTTAATATATCATATACACAATTCTCAAAACAATGGACTTATGCAAGAACACTTTTGTATTAAAATTGTTCAATAGTTTTCGTCAAGTATTCGTGAGCCTATTTTACGTCAATTTCATCAATGTCCATTAAAGCATTGGAAAATCTTCGCTTTCCTGTTCTCGCAAACGAGTTCGATTCCGAGAACTATTGAGCAGTTGCCGTCCGTCAGAGAGAAACGGGAACAACAATATAAGTAATGCATCGATAATTTCCACATCTGATATGAAAAATAATGAATGAAAATTCCAGGCATGTCATCTTGAAAGTAGTGTATTATTGTATAATAGGTGCCATCTATCACAGGTATCAGAATTAACTGTGAAAATGAAAGAAGCTAGATTGATTATCCCCCGAAATAAATAAAATGTAAAACATTTATTTGGCAGATGTTGAATTGATACAAAACCAGGAACGAAAAGAAAACTGACTTGAAGTAAATGCGTAGTGCACGCTATAGGTTTCAAGCAATAATTAATTTGTAGATGAGACGTTCACATCACCCTTAAATCTCCGGAGTTAGGTGGGTCCCCTCCTTTTGCTTAGCATTTTATGCATGGTGGGACGTTTTTGAACGCCCCGTGAAAAGTTAAAATTATTCCTACTATTCAGTTTTATACGTTATTATAGGTTTTTAATACAGTTAGCAATGCTATGAAATGACGGTAAATGCGTTAGTAAGTGAAAACGAAAATTTTTACAAGT
This sequence comes from Araneus ventricosus, assembly GCA_013235015.1. Lineage (NCBI taxonomy): Eukaryota > Metazoa > Arthropoda > Arachnida > Araneae > Araneidae > Araneus > Araneus ventricosus. Next base: position 11,038 of record BGPR01023265.1, on the reverse strand, counting down.
CAAACAGCATTAGTAGGCTGACGAGACCGTTTTCATTAAAACTGAAGTATGCAGTAAATTCTTGTCTTGTATCATTTCAAATATTTGTAAATACTGAAAAAAATTGAATGGATGTCATATTTACAGGCTGCTAAAACCATGTCGAATACCGACAATTGACACTTTTGCTCTGCATTCGAAAATAAAACTTTAGCTAACGAATTATAGCGCTTAACTCATCAGAAAAGCGTCAAAGGGTTTGTTTACCATGACCTCAAGAGAAAAACTCCGAAACATGCAAATTTGTTTGTGCACTCATTGGTTTATTACACGAATTGAGGCAGGCGTTTTGGAGAGCACTTGGACTCAAGGTCCTTTATCTTCCGCTTCTAACTGAAATTGGATGGGTAGTGATCATTTGAACTAAATTTTTTTTCTTTTGCCCAATAGAATTTTTTAAAATTTATTACACATTACTTAACTTGACATGTTTCATGTTTGTAAAGATGGGATTTTGTAATAGATTTTCCTCTCATTTCCTCGTTTATTTTAATTTAGAAGCTAGTTTTAGAATTTTTAAATTAAGAAGTTTTAATTTTAAGCTAGAATTTTAAAATTTTATACAGTTATGTGTTTTAGATGACAATACACTATTTTAATATTCTCAAAATATAGTTATAAGTTCATTGATTAATTTAATTAAAGTTCTATTCTATGCCGATGGCGCCAGCTGGCAGTGCATTTGAGAAAAAAATTGTTACAAGATACAGAAATATTTATAATAATGAATTATAAAGTAATGACTAAAAAGTAGAAAATAATTAAAATAAAGAAATTTCTACTTTTTAGTACACTAATAAAAGGTGTGTTTTAAAAAACTACTTTTATTACATTTTCATTAACGTTTGCAATGTTGTAATTGTTTTTATTGTCATTAAAAGGTAACAGTAATTAAAAAAATTGTCTTGACCACGGTATTGGTATGCCATATTATTTGTTGTCCCATTCCCTTTTCTACTGATCATGTAGTCTAAGGGGAAAGGAAGAAAAGGAGCATTTTATATCATGTTTATCTATACACAAAAACCCAGAGTTTTTTTCGATTCCTGTTACTTCTGGGATCGTGCTCTCAGGGCCATCTTATCCATTGGGCTAATTGGGCGCTAATGGGCCCAGAGGCGCCATTAAATCAAAGACGCCTGCAAATTTACTATACTGATTTAATTTTAATTTTGAACAAAAAAAATGATTTCATTATAAATTTAAATATGAAAAGGCGCCGATTTGCCAAATTGTAAGGCGTTAATCAGAGAATAAGTGGCAGGTACTTTTACCTATAGATAGGTACAGAGATAGGTACTTTTTCCTCTTTTTATGATCCTCAGTTATTCTATGAGACTGATATTTTCTTTGGGGGGAGAGGGCTGAAGCGCTCAGATTCCTATTTGCGGTTCTTATGGGCGCCAAATTACTCTAGTCCAGGACGCTCAAATTTTTTAAGACGGCCCTGAGTGCACTAGCATTTCTTTGTTGCTATTTACTGATTTTTTTTACTTTTTTGGCCAAGAATTCTTTGGTTTATTAGAATAACGAACCATTTTGAAGCTGCATCAAGGATATTGGAAGCAGACCTCGTAGTTATAAACCATGGTGGGATGACGAGAATGATTCCTAAGTCGGCATTCCTCGCTCCAAAGTCTCGCAGAACGCAAATGTATAGGAGAAATAGACTGATAGTCCCCACTTTGGGATCAAAGGCTTGTAGGTATGGGACTGATCACACCAAAGATCCGACGTGTATGTGGACCTGGTGCATGTTAAATCTATCGTAGCAAGTCAGATGTCCTCACAGTAGTATGGGTGAGAGCTTGGAGAGAGTGGGATGCCGGAACAGAAGGTATTGTCCCCTTCATCTGACCACGATTTTGAGATCTGACCCGATAGCCAGGATGTTCAAAATAGGGAATTAATAAAATAAGTCAATTCATTCGAAGTGAGGATGATTTCCTACTGTATCTTCTTTCACGGATCATAGACCACTACCTCGTAGGCGCTGAAACTAAGGTTCTGTCCCCATGATGAGATAGTGGTTTTCTCCAACCCATGGTTCTGTTACTTTAGTGAAATGAAAGCCTTCATTCAAACTTTAATAAATGCAGCTTTTAAAATCAAAATTCTTACTCTATTGTAAGAATTCATTTCCGAATGATCAGAATGGAACTAATCTCATGGAGGGGATCCTCCGAAATAGATTCGATTCACACCTATTGGCATTTAATTTTAAAAGTAACAGAGCGAACTTATAATAAATTCAACCAGCAAGCAAATTTAACAGTCATAAACTGTCAAGTATGTATTTTGCAATAAATCAATTAAATAAAAATACATTATTACGGAATATGTATCGCATCCTTCAAGTATATGAAGTTTTATATCCAAAATCGGAAAAGGAAAGAATTCCAAACTGGAATTATGATTAAGTTAGTGGAATATTCCATTTTATATTCATTCTACTTTAACTCTTTTGCTTCGGGTAATGAAAAAATCGCGTTTCCATACAGTTTGGCGGGCATACAATTTATATGCAACACTTTTACAGTTTTGCGGATAAATAGTAATTCATTCCTTTTCAAAAATATTTGGGCTTATTCGCAAGGACTGTATATGAATAGCGTCTGAAAATAGCTCTCACTTTCATAGAGAAAAAAAATGACCATTGTTGGAGGTTTAATATACTCATGACTATGGACTAGATGCATCTTTTGTCTAGAATATTCTTTGAAAGCCAGGTAGGAGTTATAAATTATATTATAAATATAACCTTATTTTTACATTCGTTGAATGTGTTAAAGGAGAGTCATTTCTACTAATATCTAAACATTCTAAGAATTTATTCGCATGGACTAAGAAATACTCATTTCCGTTTCTAACAATTTCATCAAAAACAGTTCTGTTCAATCATTTCTATATAGACTTTTTTTCCTTTAAGACTTTCATTTGTACTTCTCCTATGTTATATAGTAAGTACCCATTATTTCTCGACCCAAACTGCAGAATTAAATCCTTCTGGGCTTAAATTTGAGCATTACTATATTGAGCAGATAACCCACTGAAAAAATTTTTATCATATAAAAACATTCAGATCACTTCATAAAGTTTAAGGGTTCAATATTAATTGAAAAGAAACCATGTGGATTTCAATACATACTTTTTAATGTAAGAAATCTTAGTAATTCTCTTCAGCTGCAAATATCTTTCATCAGTATTGATTCTTTCTGGGTAGTCGTTTGAAAAAAATGTGTTTCAAATGTAAAAAAATATAATAATGAAACTAGCGATGTCTCTTCTTCAGAGTAAAATTTCTTTACTGAGTGATTTAAAATATGTCGATAATTTCATCTAATGTGTTTATGTATATCTAATCCATAACTGAGCTGTGAGTGAGTTTACTCTGGGCCAAAAGCCCCTATTGCCAAGTAAAAAAGCTCTACTCCAAAATCAGAATTTTCAGATTTGTTAGATTAAAATAGATCTTAGATTTTAGAGGTTAAATAAGGCCTATCATAGTAAAGAGTTCGTAATTTTGAATTGTAGTGAGATGACGAGAATGATATTTAAGCCGACACCCTACTCTCCAAGCTTCTACACCATACTAACTTGAGGACTTTGCACCAAGATAGATCTTATGTACATCGTGTCCATGCACAAACGGTGGGTCTTTAGCAAAATACTAGTAGTTTCTTGCAACTTTTATCGACAACACAAAGGGATAAGCACTCTTCTCACTTCATTCAAAGTTGTACTTGTAGCAGCAGCCTGCGAAATTTTGTCGAAAAAACCGGCGCGCCGCACAGTGTGTAATTTCGGCAATCTAGGTGGAAAAAATTAAAATTTCGACCTCTTTAGAAATTATTAATCGTTATATATTTCTATAGCAAAATATCTGTTGCATATGAAAACGGATTTAGTTTTTCAGAATATCGCCAGGGGGTGCTATTGTACTCGTCCGAATAGGCGCGAACTTGCACCTGCCGCTCTGAATCATAACTGCCAGTTCTGTGAGCACAGAATTCGTTGACGTTGCATTAGAGAACTACTGTTTCTAAATATTATTTATTTTTGCACCTACATTTCTACAATATTTTCTATATCCATCAATGTCTTTTTTGTTTGAAAAACAGAGTTTATTGCCGTAAAACAGCCTCTAAAAGCGGTGAGTCATTTTTTTGTAATGTGAAAGTGAAATCATTAGTTTATGTAAAGTTTTAGTTTAGAGTACCACCGAGTACCACTTTGCGGTTGAGTAGACATGAAAGATAAAACATTTATAAGTTTACATATTGAAAAATATCTTGCGAAAACTTGCGATTTTTTTTATCATTTTCTGAAGAATGGCACATTCAATTTCTCGGAGACAGCTGTTCGAAGTATGGATGAAAAACACGAAATATTTGAAAGTAGACGCATTGATTGCGTTTATTATGCAAGAACTTGGAACTTTTTCGAATTCGGAAAGTGCTATGATAAGCTTGAAGAGTAGAATTTAAAAAAAAATTGCCAAACGATCAATAGCAAATGGGAAAATGTTGGAAGATATCGGCAACGTTTCCTTCGAAATTATTCAACTTGGCTAAGTGGCAACGTCACGTTTTCTGATTATTTGTTTAAAGCTATACCATTTACTGCAGATCCCTCTATCACTAATCCTAGCCGGCCAACAAAAACTTCCGATGGTTGTTCTTCCAAAGCAGAAAAAAAGTGCAACATCTCCTACAGTCAACAATTGAAGAGCTCAGTACAGCTACGGAAATTCAGTTAAGGAAGCAAGGCAAAAGAGACTCTGCAGCAATAATTAAAGAACTCCCTCAGCTGCATCCCCAAATAGAGGTACAACTATTAAGAAGGCTCGGATGTCTTTCCTTCAAAAGCCAGCGACATTATCAGCAGAACAAGCACTTGTGTTAATGGTAGATAATGGTTTGTCCACTCGTCAATACCAAAGAATACGTGAGCAAGCTGAAAATCTGAATTGCAAAATGTATCCTCCCTATCATAAAGTTAAAGAAGCCAAGCAGTTATGTTATCCACACAGTATTAGTGTGACAGAAACATCAGCAGAAATAACTTTGCAGACACTCGTTGACCACAATGTTTCACGTATTTGTCACATCGAATTTTGTTACTGAAAAATTACGTTTGTCCACAAATACTGCTTTTGAAGTTATTATGAAATGGGGATGTGATGGATCCGAGCAAAATCGATATAAACAAAAGTTTTTTGAGGAAAATTTCAGTGACTAAAGCCTTTTCAGCATTTGTGTATTTCCACTGCAAATTCATAGTGGTACAGACGATTCCAAAAGTGTAATTTGGAAAAACCCAGTTCCGTTTTCGACTAAATACTGTAGACCTATTAAATTTATTTTTTCCAAAGAATCAACACATTGAATTACTACAGAAGTTGAAAAAATATAACACCACATAAAAGAACTCGAAGCGACAAAAAATTTTTTGGTGATTTGGAAATTTCTGTAAACGCCAAGTCTGATATTTTGTATGGTCGACGGAAAAGTATATGTATGATCGTGTTCATCCACCCAAACATGTTACTTGTGTGGGGTGAAACCCAATGAAATGAACAACTTACGTGTCATCTCCAAAAAAAAAAGAATTGAGAAAAGAATTTCTGCCGTTTGGTATATCACCCCTCCACTCATGGATAAGGATAATGGAATGCGTTCTTCAAATTTCATATAGGCTAGAAATTAAAACATGGCAAGCACGAGGAGCTGAAAAAAAAGAAAAAGTATCTCTGAAGGGAAAAAAAAGGAAGTTCAAGAGAGATTTAGACGAGAATTAGGTCTTTTAGTTGGCGTGCCAAAGCAACAAAGTGGCAACATTGCCTGCAAATTTTTTAGACATCCTGAGAAAACGGCAGAGATAACTGGAGTGGAGTTGAACTTGATCAAGAGTTTGGAAATTATTCTCGAGTACATAAACTGTAATATGAAAATCAATTTAGACAAATTCCCAGAATTTACGAGAGTGACACAAGACATACACCTCCGAAACTTCAGTTAGTATCCAATGCCTGTGAGTCTACATACAATTTTATTTCACGGGAGAGACATAATTGAAGCGTTTATTCTTCCGATTGGATCATACTCTGAAGAAGCCCAGGAGGCAAGAAATTAACACAATAGGCAATATAGGGAACTATTCACAAGGACGTCATCCAGGATAAACACAAATGCAGATTTACTACACAGATTGCTCATCACATCCGATCCCTATATAGCAAGTTTACGAGCAGCTCCAAAATCCAAAAAACGGAAAATGGATCGAGAAATGAAAAAAATTGTTAGAATTAAATTTATCAGAAGAGGAAGATTCTGTCATCGTGTCTGAGAACTCATCAGAAGAGAGCAGTAGGTCAGAATGAAAACATACTTATCTAATATTCTAACGTGCGTGAAACACTTTTGTAGAATTGTTTTCACTCAATGTCAATTTTCAACTTTTTTCCTCTTTTCTGCTTATATTTTTAGCTCGATTTTTCTCAAATATTTACTATAACATATTAAGAAAATATTTTATCTTAGAAAATACGTTTACTTTTTTTCTATTTCTATAACACCAGTGTTTCACATATAACATGTTTCCATGTGTATGTATACACGGAGCTAATATTTATGTTATTGTAAAAACGTTTTTAAAATTACTCATATATTAAAATAAGTTGTTCAGTTAAACATATTTGTATGTTATTAGCAGTATTTATCCTAAAAACCGAACAATCAACTTTTGTTTTTGAAATATTAATTTTTTTCACCTAGATTGTCGAAATTACACACTGTGCGCCGGTGAGACCATTGTACTGTATTGACAGTATTGCATGTATAATCGTGAAGGCTCTTTACAAAAATAAGATATTTATTTGACGATTTTCACAAACACAGACATTTTACACAACTATGTAAATCACACACATTACATTCATTGACATCGAATTCCTCTTCAAAAAACATTTTCTTCTTCTCCGTTGCTAGGCAACGTTCTCTAAAGACAAACTCTATTTTTATAACCTTTAGAAAAAAATTGATGACAAGCGATTTTTTTAATTAATTTCTTCTACAGCCAAACGATTTTTTTTATCTAATTAATTTATTTTCTTAAAATATTTTAATATTTCTGTTAGAATTAAAAATTCTACATACGTATATTTTTTTATTTGTTACGAATATCACACCATCGTCAAAAGCGAGAGCTCGGTACATTAGAAGTGAGCTGTTAACCCTTTCTAAAGCCATAGGAATATACTTCCCACCAAATTCACCAATTTTGAAATGTATTTTTTAAGATTGACGTAAGTTCTCGTCAGATTTTTCGATGAAACAAAATCCTGGATGTTCCAATTTCTTATCTCAAACCATAACGAAGTGTCTTGATTTGGTAATTAACTATTAATTAATGAAATTAATTAACAAAAAATAATGTCATCCAATAAGGTAAATGAATTTCTTTTCTTAAATTAATCTCAATACCAAAGTTATTTTATTATACCACTACTAGAAAAAAATAACCTTATAAAGGGTTAAAAGATGTAAATAAAGATATGAATATAAATCTAAAAAAAGATGTAAATAAAAAATATATAAGATCGGATGGAAGTTTTAAGAATTTTTTTGAGAATGGCCAGCCGCAATTTTGAATATTTGATCATGGTGAGAGGGAATAAGATTGTGAAACAGGACACCAATTATAGAGCAGCTATTCTAGTTTTAAAATAATTCCACTTAACTTTATTCTTTTTAACAAGTGGAGATTCAAACACTAGTAGTCTCAGATATTTGTGTAAAATATTTGAAAGTACCATATCATTGTTTGTGCCAGACGTTTGTAAGGCTTTGATTGAACTGCTCAAGGACAATCTGAAAGTTTTCAAATATTTAAGAAAGTATGACTCATGTTCTATGAGGTTAGGTGTCAACAATACACGCACTCTTTTTACAAAATCTCAACATACGGATTCAATAATCTCACAAAAAGAAGAATTACAACAATAGGGCATATTTCAGAAATGTTTAAAATAGAACGGTCATATTTATATTGTCTATAGAAAATATTTTTTCTGCATGGTTAAAAGTACTTCAATTAAGACATTCTAAATACTATTAATATGGTAAACAGTACATTTCAAGAATATTTTGAATATTGTTATCCTCTTGAGTGTTTTTGAGGAAGTAAAATCAATAACAGTAGGCACACTAAAACAGTGGCATCGACTGGGTTGGAAAAGTGGGCGGGAGGGGACGAAAAATTTAGAGACACCTAAAAGTACCCGACAGTACACTGAGAAAAAAATTCTGGCAGAAAAACCATATTTGTATGGTAATGGCATTTCTGGTAATAAAACCAGAATTCTGGTGATAATTAACAAAATTTACGGTATTTAAATCATTTATTTAATAATCTTACTGTTCGTTCTGGTAACGGTTTACGAGAATTTCTGGTTTTCGAAATTATGGCTCTTTTTACCAACATGTTTAGTAAAATTACAACGCTGAAAAGTTAATTTATCAGCAAAAACGGTTTTCATACCATATACTTCGTTTTTTTACGAGAATCACGATAAAATTACCAGATTATTCCTCAGAAAGTATCGTTCATTTTACCATATGTCTGGTAATTTGACCATGTTCAAACCTCTGGCACCTACCAAATACAATGGTATTAGTGAATTCATTTTTTTTATCATGCCAGATGTTAAATCTCACCTCTTCATATAACTTCATTTCCAAACTGAAACTTTCATCACTAAGTGAAACTGAACCCACTAAACAGATACATAAAACAGACGCCACTATGGATTGATCCATCCGGGTATAGAATCGTTTCACACTTCAAACCTTCAGTAATGTTTTTATTTTGAGTGATTTATTGGTATACTTGAGGAAGAACTTTAACTACTTCCATCCAACAAAGTGCCGCCGCATCTTTCTGTGTTCGCTCGGCCATGTTTAGCATGACGGGACATTCTCTGCATGGAAAGTTTGACGCAATGCTTTTTATGGAATGTTCTAATTATCACTATGGAACCGTTCTTTTGGAACGAACTATACTGTGTTTGAACTGGATTTGAAGAACTGGTACAGGAGTTTACTGGTAAGTACTAAATTTTATTTTGAATTCATTTTTCGGTAATGTTGAATTAAGTATATATCTATTTAAATTATTTGTGAGTATGTATTTAAATAAAATTTCTCATTTATTGAAAGTTAAAAATTTGTCAGCTGAGTAAATTGAATGTCGAAAAAAGAAAAAAAATAAATATATGCATGTATATGTTCACAAGAATACTTTATTTGTAGTTTCTTTTCATGTCACTCGTATTAAACTTTTTTTTTGTTTATGCCGAGTCGGTGGCCTTCGACCCCCATTACATTTGAATTTAAAAATTAAACGTAAAAATCTTTAAATAATTAGCAAATTTCTTAGCTCATTTTCATAGCTGTTTTACGATGCTCTCATAGCTGTTTTTACGATGTGAAAAAAATGAAAATATTTTGTTCACTTCCTTAATGCATTTAATGTATTCTTCATCGATGTTCTACCAATAATTTAATATTTAATTGCCGTTTATTTTTAAATACCTTTTCCTCATAAGTCAATTAAGTTTAAGTTCGTTTTGCTACCATTTCCTGAAATAAAATGTCGAAATTTTACTTTTTTAAAAAATTAAGATTATGAATACTAGGTTATTAAACAATTATTACAAACGTATGAAGATATGTTTAATTTTATTTTCATGTGTATGGTGAAAAGGAATGCGTCAAAATTATTCAATTTGCAATAGTTTTTTTGTTACATCAGATAATGGTAAAAGCAAAAATTAAATAATTTGATATTTTATGTATCATCATTTTTAAAAGACAGACTTTTATTCACTATGACCTTTGTATTCTAAAATATATTTACATTGCTGCAATGTTTTTTCCTTTTTTTTTTTATCTCCATACTCATTACCGAAAACTTCTATTAATGGTTGTCAGTTTTAATATAGGGAATATTTGATCAGCTTGTATTTTGATTTATTAGTATTTTAATAGTAGTGTAGATGACCAGTTTTGGCCACTGCACCAGTTTTGGCCACATTGGATATGTTTTTCCAATAATTAAACCAGTAATTTCAAATCAACTAATAAGAAGCATTCAAATACTTTAAACAATCCTTATTTTACTATTTTCAATCTGATTGGTTCATTTTTCTCAAACATGTGATTTGTAAAAAAATTAAATGCATGAGCATTTATTGTAAACTCACAACTGTTAAGGTTTTTGTTAAGGAACAAGTATTTGCAGTTTTTCATCATCAAGCTCTCGGAATTAAATGATTAATCTAAAACTTATTACCCTTAGGGTTATTGAGGTAAGCTTTCTTTTTATTCTGATTTCATATCAAAATTAATTATTTTTAAGATTAAATGGGCGGTGGCCAAAACTGGTACTTGAAATTTACTATATGTGCCAGTTTTGGCCACACATAAATTAGCCGCATGTTTTAAACCATTACATAAATTTAAAAATTCCTGGATGAAATAAAATCAACTAATTTAGTTTTGTTTCTAAAATAAAAGTAACTGATTTAGTTTTGTTTGTTTTCATTTTACATAGTAATGGCTCCAATTAAAAATAAGAAGGCAGGTAGCATTTCCACAAAAAAATTTTGCTACTCACTATCTAAAGTTGGTAAAGGCCATTCAAAATGGAATGTCAAAAACATCTCCATTTTGAATGTTTACCTCACATTTATGTTAGAAAATTTCAACTTGAGGAACCTGACTCGAATGATGAGGAATATTTTTTTTTTGTATGCATGGATTGCTCTAATTTTAAAAATGATTGATGAATTTGATTAATGTTGTAATTAAAAATTATAAAAATACATATTTGGGGATATTGTTAGTGAGTATAATACTGCAAATTCTTGATTTGTAAGATTTTTAAAAAAAATTATGCTTTTGCAATGTTAAGTTTATTCCTCTCCCCATTTTTTTTT
>BGPR01023264.1:0-24421 GCA_013235015.1 Araneus ventricosus | reverse complement strand
CAAGAAGAGTTTTCGACCGTAATAGTGGAGATCGAGGCGGTGTTCAATTCCCGACCTTTAGTTTCTGCTTCGGATGATCCCGATGACCTTTCAGTGATTACGCCTGGTGGTAGAAGAGCTGCAAAGAATTCCCGATCTTTATCTGACCTATCAAAAGTTGTCTATTCGCGACAGATTGAGACTGATTACGCAGATTTCACAGTCCTTTTGGAAATCCTGGTCAAAGGATTATTTGACTCAGTTGCAAGCGAGAACTAAGTAGAAAAGACCTAGTGACACTTTAAAGGTTAATAATTTGGTATTGATAAGGGACAATAATATGTCACCAATCAATTGGAGAATGGCGAGAGTCCTGGATATCTTTGAGGGAGTTAACAATCATGCAAGATCAGTGAATTTGAAAACAGCTATTGGAGAGATCAAGAGACCAATCCAAAAACTTGTTCGCCTGCCAACTGACTCTAATTGATTCTTCTTATTGTATAATTCATTTTCTGTGTTTTAGTGTTTTTTATTATAGGAATGTGTATAAATTTGGTTAATTTCTTTAAATTGACTTCCAGTTAAATTGAGATTATTTTAGCCTTTTGATGATATTTGCCATTGGAGGCCCAGTGTAAATATTTTATGTTGTGTCCAATAGAGGGCACTGTTTTGTACTTGCCTCGTATATAAACTCGCGTTTCATTATTTGTTAAATGCATATGACTTGTGTTTGTGCAATAAAGGATGATTTGCGAATAGGCTTCTGTTTTCTTCTTCCTTCACCGTTACTTGAAGTTCGAAAGTCATAATGTTTAGTTAGGAATTGGATGCCATTTCGATCGAGGATTTCAAGGGTGCAAATAACAACCGTAAATTGATCGTTTTCTAAATTTTTTCTCGCTCATACTATAAAACACTATGCTTACCATACAGTCAAGCAAAAGTAACATCTCTATAAATCAAATGTTATAATGAAAAGTGAAAAAAAGAAATTTGATACGACAGAAGATTATCAAGGAAAAATAATGCGAAAGCAAAATTCAAATGTTCACCTTAAGTTAGATGCAAAGTTCATAAAATGATACGAAATATCATCATGCATTGGAACTCCACAATATTTACTTTATTCTTAGCTAAAGCTTTGACGATAATATTTCTTCAAAAATAATTCATAATGTTTTAATAGAAATATATCCATTCATTCATTTAAATCCCTTCGAATTGCACTATTACGGTTTTATGTCATTAAACAGATTGGGAAGAACTTTTGCTTACATTGTAAATTTCGTTTACTGTGTAAACGAATGCTTACACTGTAAAGTGTAAGTGTACAGAGAAGTTTACAAAGTTACACAAAGTGCAAGAAAATTTCTAATACAGGTGTTTTCATTGCCTTTTAAACCAGTGGCGGATTTTGGCAATATGAGGCCACAGCCGCAAAATTGTTTTGAGGCCCTTCTACCCTATGTCGTAAATTCGGCGTCGGCTTAGCACTGCAATATACATCAAATAGATTTTGTGGGCCCCCTAGGGTCCCGAAGTACCAGGCGATCTCCTCTAACACCTGTGCGAAAAACCGCCACTTCCTGTGCTTGTCAGAAGCATTGCTCCCGAACTCGCCGGTCCCAAATATTGCTCTCGACGGAGGGTTAACTTGAATATCTCTACTAATAATAAAGGAGAATGTGTGTGTCCGTGTGTCTGTGTGTTGGTCCTCTACGGGGCAGACCGGTAGGCCTAGAGTTACGATATTTGGCACAAACATACTTTGAAAGGGGGGAATGTGCACCTCGGAGCCCTTTTTTCAAATTTTAATTAATTAAAAATTAAGCTAAAGTTTGGCGTTTTTCCTTAATAACTTCCGAAATTATTACAGCACAAAAATTATTTTCACACCATCTGAAAATTTAAAAAATTATCTTTTCAATTATATCAATTAAGTTGTCGTACGGTTTGTTTTCTCTAAACTTAATAAATTTTAAAAAATATTTTTTGGCATAATTTACAACGATACTTTCGATTGTTGCAACGCATTTCAAACCGTTTTCATCGTTTAAATGAATATTTAATTGCGTGTTTTTCTTACATTGTTGAAAGCTAAGAAAATATCTTACTGGATTTTATTTTCTTCTTTTATCAATTTTTCTGTAAAACCTGTAAAGGAAGTCCTCAAGATAGCAAGTAATCCAGTAAAGTGAAAGATTACCTTCGCTAAGTTTTAATTCTTTTTATCAGAGTGTTTAAGTCAATTATCATGTTGCTGGACCTAAAAAGTGCCGCGCAAATTTAATGTTGAAATCAAATGCGTATTTAAAAATATTTTTTGGCATAATTTACAACGATACTTTTGATTGTTGCAATTTTGTTTGATGTAGATAAGGAACAGAACAAGTGCAAGGCTACGAAAAGAACGCGGGTTAAATGTCTATAGAAACTATTATCAAATGTCTATTAAAACTACTTTGTCAAGGGATCCATTAATATAATTTTATGCACAAGATATTCAATTGAAATTTTATTTCCGGCGATCACGTTTGTCGCCTGAGGCGGCTAGTAGAACATAAATGTAGCCTGCAAAGAAACTTTTCAATTCGTTTTGCACTCATAAAATATCAGACTTACATACTGCAATTAGATGCAAAATAGTGATAGATGTTCATGGCTTAACCGATAAAATCGTTATCAGAAACGGCATTCCCTCCCCTTTAGTTCGGTTAACCGGGTTTGTACCGTATTAGCAAAATATGTACCGAAGTGAATCAAACTCGATTTGCATGCAAAAGTCTCTCTCTTTTTCCTTTCTTTTTTTAAATTGAATTAGAAAATAGAATTTTCCTTTTTTGCATTTTTATAAAAATTCTCTATTTCACAAATTGTTTCAACTTTCTCAAATAAGGTTACCATCGACAGCGGTATCAGAATTGAATACAAAAATAACTTTAACAATGGAAAATATTATCTAAACTAGAAATTAGCTGCAACAAACAATAACATTATTGACTTTGGAGTATACATTGTTCCATATCATTTTAGAGACATAGTTTTAAACAACGCTTTTTTCATAATCTAAATAATGTCCAAAATCATTTTGCTGAGATTTATTCGAGGAAAACATCTTTTCTCGGTCATTTCGAAAAGTTTTGTGGTAGGTTGTTTTTACTTCTGACGAAATCAAGTCATCTTCTGAAGTTTGCAGTCTTCTTTTTAGTACAGGTTAGTAACGAATATTTTCTGCAAACACTGGACATTTTGTAAACATACTATGAGAAACTTCATTTAGAATTATTAAAAGTTCCTTAATTCTTCGGTATCCAAAAATTCTCTATAAGCTCCACAGGCTTTTAAACTTTATTTCCTTATTAAGGTAATTGTAATATTTTCTTACGTGAAAATTTAATTTGCTTCGAGACAAATCAATCCATCAGGTTCATGAATTGTTATCACGTTTTTTCTGACGATTTTATTTCCTTTAACTTGGGCTAGCAGGTAACTTCATTCGGAGTGCGTCAAAGTAATTCTCGTCATGGTTTCATTTGCATCTCGTTTATTCACGTGTGAACAGCTCATTCCATACCGATACGGCAGTTCTTTTCCTCATAATTTCCTTTAGTTTATCTTTGCTAAGTAGATAGTTATAATCGGATTGTGTCAAAATAATTGATTTCATGATTTAATTTTAATCACGTTTATTCACCTGTGAATAGCTCATTTTGTACTGCTGCAACGGATATCCGAAAGGTAAAAAGTCACTTGAAATTGAATTTTTCTTTTAGAATATAATTACCAAATGAATTATTTATATCCATGTGTAGAAAGAAGTTTTAGTACTTTATGGTTACCAGGGCCTCAGACAAAACCCAACCAAACCTCAGCGGTAACTCGCCGAATACTAGGGTTAATTCTCATCACCAAATCATAAGGACGAATGGTAACTCTAACAGAATTGTGCCAACTTTCAAGCTTGACAACTATTGGGACCTCGCCAACACAATAGTATGCAAACGAAGTATACAATGAGAAAGTATTGCAATCGTCAAGAAATTTGACCTCATAATTTTCATGAATCTCGAAGTTTCAAACGTTCCTGACTTCCGAAAAACACATTTGTTGGCCTCTGAACAGGAATGCCGAAAAACGCAATGAGGTACACTCGTGAAATTTGGTCGGTGCCCTTTTCACTAGATTTGCAAATAGACCTGTTAATGAAAAGTCTGTCTGTTTGTCCGTCCACAGGCATGTGAAGACGACAATTCAAAAACGAAAATAGTTAGATGCATGAATTTAAACACTATGGAATTATCTATAGAATTGTAGAGCTCTATCAAATTTCAGAATCAATGCGTCACAGAATTAACTGTCTGTTGGTCCGTATATTTAAGGTTATGTGAACGCGATAACTCCAAATCGCAGGAACTTATACGAATGAAAGTTATCATATGGAATTGTTAATAATATTGTAATTGCGCATGAAATGTCGGACCCAATCTGAGTAAAAGAAGATACCCAAAAGTTTTGTTGAAATATTCAATTTTGTACACCGTAAAATAATACTCGCGCGAACTAAAATTTGCGGAATTGCAAATTTTTCGTATGGTCATTAAGAATTTTATACAAATGATAAATCCTGAATGAAACTAATAACAGAAATAAAAAGAACATTTATCCATTCTTTACTAAAAGTGAAAGAGGGAACAATGCTAGAAACTGGACACGTCTCTCATATAGTTGATGGAGTTGTCGATCTTACTGAGATAGCTGAGATGAGCTTTCGAGGATGCGTGAGAAAATCTCGACTACAGAAGCTGACACCTCAGACATAGATCCATCAAAAATACAAAAGACAATTGCAAGTTTCACGGAAGATCTCGGTTTAGTTGAAAAAGTTTTAAAATTTTGGAGAAAATAGAGTTTATAAAGAAAGCTATTCCAGTTGTAAGACAAGACATATATATATATATATATAAAGAATTGTCCGATTTTAATGAGTCATCAACACCGAAATATATCTATTTTGTGCAATACTTTTGTGTGCAATTTTAATATGTGCTTTAGTGTATGAATAAAAACTGCATTTTTCATTATATACTATCCTTCCTAACATCAGTTTGCCTAGCTACTGCCAGATATTAATTAAATTTTCATGTATTTATGTGCAAAGTTAAACTAGAGTAAGTTGGGGGGTCCCCCCAACATACTCTAATCCGACTTATGCGCACTTTGTCAGTCTTACTTATCGCCTAACTTCTGTGTATTGCTCTACTGTGAAGCACAAAATGCGCCATATGGTGTTAACACATTAAAGTCCTTTGATTAATATTAGCTACTTACTAATAATTAGAAATCAGAATGAATCCGGAGCAAATAGTCAAAAGTTGGGACTTTTTCGGCTGATTCTGGATATGTGCTCAATTTTTTACCAAATAAGGTTGATACGAAAAGCAAAACCAATTCTTTGCTTACAGTTAAAAAGAATAGATTTTATTCTACGAAGTAACTGTGAATCATTGAGAAAATTATGCAGTAACTAGTGGCATTGCAGAGAGAAAATCATGAGTTTGTTACACACTTCATCTTTTTTTCAGTGAAATAACTAGATATTTTACGAAATATCTGAATTGTGCACTTTGATGACACATACAATGAAACACTTATCTGAATTCACAAGGAAGTTGTAGTGTGGTATTCATTCAATTTTACATTTTCTATTTGTTCTTTTCATGAGGAAAACTAAATATTTCATGATTTAGTCAACCCCCTCATTTAATGCTTTATTTTCATTCTAAACTTGAATACGTATTGAAATACTAGCATACCACATTTTTTTTTCTTTCATGAGTAAAACTAAATATGTTCTGATTTAGTTTACCCCCTCATTTAATACTTTATTGTCATTCTAATCCTGAATTTGTATTGAAATACTAGTGTACCACATTTTTTTCTTTCTTGAGGAAAACTAAATATTTTATGATTTAATTAAGCTCCTCAATTAATGCTCTATTTTTATTCTAAACTTGAATTTGTATTGAAAATACGAGTATCCTCTCAATTTTCCAAGCCGTTGTTCGGATGTTTGTGTCTAGTCTTTATTTGAACCTATCTTTTATGTATCCAGTCTATCTTTTAAAGGCATGTATCAAAAATAGAATTACATAAATTAGTACATTTCTTGAGAGTAATTTCAAATGCAGCATTTCTGAAAATTTAAATAATGAACCTCCACAAGAAAAATGCAATTTAAATTGAATTAAAAAACCAGCGGGAGTGATCTCCCCTAAACTTTCTCGTATACTTTCTAACAAAGTTGTCCTATCGAACTCCCCCCCCCACACACTGCCTACAAATTTCGGAGCGCCGTGAGTGTTACTGATGTTGTCTTAGCAGAAAGCTGCAATACGAGAGGGTCAAGAATGCAAGCGAAATAAAATTCGCCAAGTCAGTAAAATAGCGCCAAGTTTCCGAAGGTTATGCGCCGTAAAATGCGTCCTAAAACATTAACTGTTATAAATAATTCGATCACCGCTTATTGTTACTCATTGTTTCATAACAATAATAAAACTGTGTATCAAATTTTATCACTCTAAGTATTTAAGTTTTTGAGTTATCGAGTTCTCCTGAACATGGACAGACCAACTTACCTTGGACGGATTTTGTCCAACATTTGATAGAAACCTGCAAATTATATTTAAAAACCACATACGGAATTTCATCCCCGTAGCTATAAGAGTTTTCGAGTTATCATGTTCACAGACATACAAACAGACATAATTCTAAAATTGTGTTTTTGCGGACTCGGGGAGGTCTAATACATGGAGATTAGACAAAAACTGGAGTTCGAATTGATGATTACAATGCTTTCTCTTTGTATACTTCGTATACGAGAAAGTAATAAATATTTTTTAGGAATGCTCTGTTTCGTGTTTGTTTGGATCAACACACAAGCATTTCAATAGTAAAAAGAATATTGTTGCCATCTAAACAATAAAAGTCAGATAATTGTTTTTCGTCATTTCTTGCTCTGACTTTGATAGATAAGCAGTGTAAACAAAGTGCTCTTAAGCAATTAAAATATTTTGTCATTTTATTTCAGTTGAACGATCTTGATACTAAAAGGGAATCCATCATAAAAGGTTTCGAAAACATTCGTAAGTATAATTTTATTCAGACTCAAGTACTGTAACGAATTAAGATCTGTCATTATTATTTCCATTTTCGTGAAAGTTTTCTAAGGTGATAGTTTACAATAATTTCCATCATATGTGTACATATTTGAAATTTCAGTTTTAATATTCGGTATTAAAAAGTAGACTTCAACGATTCCAAAAATATATATAGCCAATAATAACCGGAATGGACTCGAAAACAGAGTATCATCGCCAAATTGTTGCCAAACTGGGCTTTTTCAAGTGATAACCTTTCAAATTTGGTATAAGATATATGAGGGGTAAGACCAATATGATGGCTACCATTGAAACGGCTGGCCAAGAGAGTGTTAATTTGGCGACGGGGCAGTACTTTGTTTTCGAGTCTTACAATTGAGTGCACGTAGATAGCTAAGACCGGCATCATCGCCAATGAATAATGTAATATCTGCTTTCAGGTTTCACCCCGAATTAGACCTCATTTAGTAGCATCCTGTACTTCTGTTTCGCCAGGGAACACTAAGTTGCCCCATTGACACCACAGCGCCAAGGAAAAATATGGGCTGTCAATGTAACAATGTGACCTCTTAACGAATTCGATATTTAAATCGAATATGTATAATAAGTATGCCAAGGCCTTATTAAGTCGCTCATCGTCAAAACAGAGCAAAGAAACAATACGGATGTTATTTATTCTAAATTTTATTGGCTTTGTAATTAATTCTTCACACGGTGTTGAAGATGAGACGACTTTCTGTGAATTAGCTTACAGCATTCTTGGCTTCAAGCGCTCTCATTTAGTTTACGAATATCAAATTACTTTTAAGAAGATATTTGACAAAACACCAACATTTTTTCTGAGAGCAAATGTTCCACTGAAACGTTTCAGTAGAAATTAGATATTTTCTCCAAAATTCCTCTTACAGTTGTCTTTTAAAAGGTGCAAACGACATGGTTAATATTGCGATGGAGAAACATAATATAATCAATAACGTCGAATATCTTAATTCAATTCCAAGAAAAATAATTTAAAAAAAATAAAACCTCAAACTCTTTTTATTATTAATACCTTTATTTGACTGGAGATCGAATTTGATCTTGAATTCAGTAGCGGCGATTGGGTGAAAAAAGAGAGGGGGCAATAAATTTACTGATATTTTAAGTACCCGGGAATATAGGTGGTAAATCACAAAATTTGCTAGCTTTCCCGAATACTATTGTTTTTTATAATTCCTAGTTTTAAATAGCCAAAAAGAAAAAAAAATAATTTTCCACAGAAAAGTAGGGAAGCAACACCCCTCGCCCCCCTTATTCCCCGCCACTGCTTGAATTACATACGAGTCAAATTCATTTTGGTTAGGTTTAAGAATCACAACATATTTTGTCGTTACTGTTATAATCCAAATCATTCTAGCTGATACGGAACGACCCCATAAATCCATGAACTCGCAAAAAACTAAGATGTTAAGGAATTTTCTATTATCTCGTCGATTACGCGCGCTAGAATATGGAAGGAATAGGATCCTGCCTGTTAGAGTTTCTAACAAGTTTGGTAAATTTTGTACTCCGGCTCAGTGGTAAAACGAGGAACAAAATTATTTTATTTTTCAAGTCAGTAGATGGTAAGGACTATGTAACTATTTGCAAATTCAAAAATTTTAACTGTTTCCCTGATTTATATAATCTTGGATACTTTAACAGAACCACGGTCAAAAACTGCCAAATCTTAGCAATAGTTTATTAAGCAAGAAAACACCAAATTCAAGATCAATGCAATGAAAAAAAATAAAATCTCCAAGTATATTAAGTATTGAAATGCAAATATTGTATTGCAGAGATTGATAATTAAATTACATATTAATACGAAACACTTGTTTCATGAGTTTATCCCCACGTTTTCACGAAAAATCTACGGCGCGGAACCGAACAGCGCCTTTCTTATGTTTTATTTAGAGTAGCTTTTGATGGCGCCATCTGTTGACAGTATATAGAACTACATTTCGCGTATGGGCAATAAAACTTTATTTAGTACAACTGCTCGTATTTACCGTAATATTCAAATTTTAATACGAATTTTCTTTTACATACTTATTTATAACCTTACATAAAGATAATTCATAACAATCACGCGCATGCGCCTATACTGGTACGATGACGTCACAGGCAAAACAAATACTATGCGACAAACTTTTACAGATATGATCTATCAGTTGTGGGGTCAACCATTCTTTTCTCATTATTAGTCTCGTAGTTATTAGCGATTCCTATCTGACGGTATTTTGGAACACAAGAAAGTTCGACCGACTATCACAGTAACGAGCGGAAAGACGTTTTCACGTCAAAAGTTGGTGTTGCACGAGAAAGGTATTTATATATTGAGAAGGCGCCCTATTAATATCGAACGTTCAAACTGCAATCAGGAAAAGTTTTTATAGGCACGGAAAAGAATTCGAATCCATTTATTAAAAACACAGATTTCTTTAAAACCATGATGAAAATATGTGCCATCTAGGCATACACACAGACAGACATACTGTCAGTACATAAGCAGACTTACACTGACTTGCTGTTTCGCAGAGGAAGAGAGTTCAATACAAGCGAGCGAAACGACTGTGCTATTCAGTAGTGGCTGAATTTGCATAAACTGCTATCGATCGCCAACGTTTCTACTGAACATTTATTTATGGTTTGATTTTAAATTATAATTATGAGTAAACGCATGATACAATTTATATTTATTTATACTTTTACTAGTGTACTAAAAACTACAAAGTTTATTATAATTATTTTCTACTACTTTATTTTAAATTATAATTCACATTATAATTACTAGGGAATCTTGGAAGTACTTTTTTATCAAATTCAAACTCAATTCGCCATTAGCATTTCATAGAAAAATTTACTAGTTAATAATTAACTGAAAAATAAGATAAATATTCTGAAAATATTAAAACAGTGTATTGTCGTCAAGAGTACACAAGAGTACAGGAGTATAAATTTCAAAATTTTAGGACACAAGGAAGTGAGTACAAAAATCGATTACAAAATCCTATTTTTACAAAAATGAAACAAGTCAAATTAAATAAAAAGCGTCCAAAAACTGCGCACCATTTTCAGTAAAAAGTAACTAAGCGTTCTGCATTAGGATTTTATTTTGGAACAAAATTTGAATCACTCTGGAATTTGGAATTGCCTTTCAACGCTTTGAAACGAATGATAAGAACAACTTGATGTTGTAAAAGTAGTTGCTACTTCTTTGAAAATATTTGCAATAATAATTCGCCTTCGGTACTTTCTATTACCAATTTATTTAGTTGGCTTGTTCTTGCAAATTTTGTTACGATTTCTTTTATTTTCAAAATCTCTTCATCCTGGGATCTGAACTGCTGAGATCCACTGTGTGAGCAAAAGGGCCAGAATGATACTTCCAAACAGAGGGAGGATGCTACCTAGATGATGATCATTGGTTATACCTTTCTTCAAGCTGTGGTCCAATCAGTATTTTACTTCATTCGATCTTTACTTCGATTATGTCAAATTAATTCATGGACTCTTCTTTCCTTTACCTCGAGCAAAGTAGAATCACCATTCCCCTGAAGAAATGTTGAGACTGCCCAAGGACCTCAAACCTCACGCAAAATGTATCAAAATCATTTCTCACTGTAGAACATTAATGTGTCTAGAGCAGACTGAATTTTTTTTCCAACGCATATTAGGGTTAATGTTGTTCTATTAGTTTATACCGATTTATGGCGCTAAAAATTACTCTCTTTGATTTGGAGATGAACTGACTGCTCTGAACAGAACCCCTTATTTCTTCTCCACTGGACTGGACTAATTAACAAAGAAGAATACAGCATAGGCACTTTAGGAATAGTAAGAAAACTGCCAAAGAATTTTTTTGCTATTGTATGTCAGTTCTCAATACTTGTAATCTGCTGTTTTAAAATGCGCGTTACTTTATCATTATGTATTGACAAAGAATTAAAATAACTTGTTCATCCCGCAAAAGAAAAGGGGCGCATTTTCATAGCCACACAGGATTCGGAGTGATGGCATCTCTCGCATCCGGACGTTAATCATTAAAATTATGAGCCAGATGCGACAGCTGCTTGGTCAGTAGTTGCGTTGTGTATTGTTGTCTTTTATTCACATGGAATAACTAGGGCAGTAGTGAGTGACACATCATTGTTTCCACACCTTTTCGGTTTTTAAATTGCGCGTTACATGGTCATTATTTATTAACAAATAATTAAAATAATTGTTTCATCCCGCAAAAGAAAAGGGAGGCGTTTTGATAGCCACACAGGCTTTGGAGTGCCGGCATCTCTCGCATCCGGACGTTGATCATTAAAATTATGAGCCAGATGCGACAGCTGCTTGGTCAGTAGGTGCGTTTTGTATTGTTGTCTTTTATTCACATGGAATAACTAGGACAGTAGTGATACAACATTCTTTCCACACGTTTTCTCTTTTTAAATGCGCGTTACATGGTCATTATTTATTGAAAAATAATTAAAATAATTTTTCCCTCCCGCAAAAGAAAAAGGAGGGGGTGTTTGATGCTATACTGCTGAATACTGTGTCATGTTTCTTTATAATCGGATTCAAATTCAAGGCTCTTTTTTAACTATATTTGTATCTACTAGCGATATCGTGTATATATATATGTATGTATTACTTTTATTGTCTGTGTTCTGTGTGTAAGCCAGATATCTGTATGAGATAGTGATTGATATAATAAATTTTTTTCTTATTTATGCTTTGTCTGTCTTCTTGCTCGGCTGTTTTCTGCTGAAGTAGCTATAGCTTTTGCTTTTTATAATTTCAAATCCGACTCCTTCGAAATGAAATATATCTGTGTTGATAGTCTCACAGGCTTCTGAGTACTGGCATCTCTGACCATTAGAATTATGAGCCAGATGCGACAGCTGCTTGGTCAGTAGGTGCGTTGTGTATTGTTGTCTTTTATTCACATGGAATAACTAGGGAAGTAGTGATACAACATTCTTTCCACACCTTTTGATTTTTAAATGCACGTTACTTTTCCATTATTTATTAACAAATAATTAAAATAATTTTTCCACTAACAAAAGAAAAGGGTTATTCCTTGAAAGAAAAAAAGAAAGTTCTTATTCCTTGATTTCGCCCTTTAAATATTTTTTTAGAATATGCATATTATCCCTAAAATGTACGTGGAAAGACAGCAGTGAGAAGTATGGGAAAGCGGTCTAATTCAAAAACTTTGTCTTCTTATATATCTGTAATGTTTGCAGGTAGAAGCGTGCAACTATGTACGTGAATAGATGAATGTAAGAGAAACATTTTACTAATTGACAGTTTTGCTCCATGAGGGCCGTATAAAAATTTAGTTTTTGTTATTAAAGTATTTTCATGCAAATTCTTACCTTATTTGATGAATTTTTGTAATTTGAAGTATATATATAAAAATCAATATTTAAAGAAATAAACGCTTGCTCCACCTTTTTGACACATCCTGTATACGCTATGTCATTTTTCATAACGTTAGATGTAGGTTTGTCATAATTTCCAGGTACTGATACAGGACGTTTAAGTGCTAAATAAATAAGACATTAAAAAATTGGGTAGGTAATGGTTTATTTTACTCTGGTAAAAAGGCTCTAAACAAATTTTTGATTTCCAGTAATTTATGACCCCCTAGAGTCTAGACCACCGAAATGGCATGTTACCTATCTGAAAAAACAAAATTTTTGACATCCGCTGTCATTTTTAAAAAATTCATGGTTCCAACATTTTTAGTTTTTTTTTTATTTTTATTAATTTTTTAAATGTGTCACTTCATTTGTGCACATCCTACTCTATAAACAAGTCCATAATGTCGTAAATTCGTCGTCGGCTTAGCGCTGTGATGTTTCTCGCATAGATTTTGAGGCCGCCCCTAGAGTCTCTAGTCACGAGGCGGCCGCCTACCACCTGTGCGGAAATCCGCCACTGTTTTAAACCATTTCAAATACATTTTAAAATTTCAGAATGAAGTTACGTAAACTCTTTTATAGATTATTTATTTCAGATTTGTGAGATGAAGAAAACAACGAATAGGTAGAAGATTGAAGATAAAGCGTTTATTTTGCTGAAAGCAAATTTTTTCTAAACAATGTTTAAACAAGCAAATACTTGTGCAGGTTGTTGAGTCCGTTGCGATCATAATCGTTCAAGAAAACAGAATGAAATTTTAGATGTAGGTATTAGAAAATACGCGCTGAAGAATGATATAAAAACAGCATTTTCACTCTCTCAATTACGGTTACAGCGAAAAAATTTTAAAAAATTCAATATTTCACATTCTTCTTTTATGGGAATATGATCTTCATAGTGAAAAACCATGAAAAACGTTAGGCAGTACTTGCAGCAGGAAAAATGACGGTGAAAGGCAGATACTAAGAAAATGGTGCTACAACAAACCATAACCACACTTGTAAAATTTGTGACATATAGTAAAATGTTTGCTTTTCTGTCACTTCTCTGTAATTATTGGTTGTTTTCACCTTGTTGTTTCTGAATTTCTGCCTACCTCCGGCATTTGTCTTGGTGAAGGTACCATTTTTATGCCATTTATAATTTTTCACTATGAAGAACAATAAAAATTTTGTTGTTTTGTAATTTTCGAGATTTTGTCACTGTAATTGTAACTTCGAGAGTCGAGATTTTGTTTCACACATCATTCTTGAGGACATATTTTCAAATACCTGAATACAAAATTTCATCTCGTTTCCTTCATCTGTATGACTGCTAATACCTTATACTTGTTACACATATATGTTCCTTATAGATTTTATATCTTCATCATTGCAGGATTCAGATTGCAAATTTATACGGCATTCTCAGTTAAAATTTACGTCATAAATCGAGACTTAGATGGATATAGAAAAGCATACGTTTCTAAATCCATCTAGATGGCTCGCAAGCTTCTTAAAGGGTAGAAAAGGATGATTCGTCGTTTGTCCTTCAAAATGAGTAAAATTTCAAAATACAATCAAGTATCAATGTATCTACTTATCTCTTTTTCTATTTAACACTTTTAATCGCGGTTTCCTTTACTTAATTTTGGATTAAATAAATTTTAAAATAATATATAAACATGAAGTCTGAAATAAAATTGAATAATGTGGAATACAAAAATTTCCACAGCAAGAAAATACCGAAAAATCGTCAAAAACAATTTGATCTGCACTCTGCGTTGAGTTTTCTTTCAAAGTAAACAACTCTATAAATCCAACAGCATTTCCGAAAAGAAATAAACAGGAATTCAAAATTCTACTACAACAAAAATATGCACTCTAATCTTTCAAAATCCCATTCGTAAGAGCATTTTTTACAAGTTTCTAATGCATAATGCATTACCCAGCCTCCTTCAGTCAACAGTTTCTCCATTCACAGGTACAAAAACTGAAAAAAGAATTCTGTAAAGAGGCAACGGAAATGAAAGGCAAATAAAGAAATATTGATAAAATAACCAATATTTCTAATGATAATTTCTTCACTATCGAGAATTTTATTAATTCTCTTTAGAATCCTTGAGATATCGTAATTCAGAGTAAATTTTATTTTCCGGTAGAAGAAATGCTGTAGCAGCAGATTTATTATTATTATTATTTTATTTCACATTATACACAGAGAGAAAACATTCTACTCGGCAGAATTTTCTGAGATTTTGATGACTTTCAACGTTTTAGATCTCCCTGGGTTTTTAAAAAAATAGTTTCAGGAATTATGTTTCTTGGTATATCAGTCTTTGAACACGGTAACTAAAAAGGCAATTAATTAGAGGAATTTTACACCAAAATTATTGTAAATTTATGTCAAATTTCGGATGAAATTGGTCTAAGGAAAGATTCTCTCCGGCCGTGTGCGTGTGTGGGTACAAAAATTAAATGCGCAACGAGCTAGATTGATGGAATTTGGCATAATATCTTTTCATCAGAACTGTAAATGTTTATCAAATATTGGAATAAATCCGTTAATAGCTTGACTGATTGTGGCTGTTTCTGTTCGTGAATATCTGAAAAGAATAATTCAAAACCAAACGAGATAAATAAATGAAATTTCGAATGTGATAGGTGACACAAAACTTTAGATTTTTATAAATTTTTGCGATCAGTGGGTTAATGAGTAGATTTCCAAACCGCAATATCAATTTTCTTCCCAATACAGAGAAGTTCATTCCAAAACAAGGTGCTGTGGTGTCTTGGCCTATGTGTGACCAAATAAATGCAATGCTTAGGTTGGCCTAAGTACTTTTATTTTACACAGCTATAACTTAAAGAACAATTCTTGCATAGAAATCTTGATTAAATATTTATATATAAAGTTCGATAATTGAGTTCACAGTTCTAGGACGTTAAAGTTCAATGAAGTCGTAGTTCAGCAAGAGATGGAAATCAATATAGGATGGATAGCTTCCACCTATCAGCGTGATAGCTTAAGCACGAGACTACAAGGAGTGCTCTCAATTCGATATTCGATGAACCGAGATTTCGGAATAATGCCCATTTCTCCGTGATTCAAGTCCGAATTAATTCGGGACTTTAAATCAGAGCTGATCACACAGCTCTTTCTGCGCTCCGGAGTCTGAAACCACGTTCGAGATTTCCTAAATCGCGGTTCCCCCCACCGCTCTCCTAGTTCCAACTTCAAAATTCCGCTTTTTGTCCTTACCTCAAGGGGTGGAGCTCCGCCTTCCTTTCACTACTGGACAATCGTACTCAAAGACGACCAACGAGTGAACTTACATGTTCCCAATGGTCACTTCCGACCATGGGCTGGTTCCTGAGTTTCCTCACCACAGGAGCTATACAGGTATGACATGAAAGAGCACCGCTAATCTCCTCAAAGCCGACCCAAATGCGCTTTCTGACAGATATGATTCCTGTGCATTGTGATCGCTTATCGCGTGCAGCTATTACCCTCGCGAACGTCTCCTTAATGACCACCAGGTGCAGCTGGCCTGCGGTTTACGGCTGAAATGAAAGGTACTCCACTCTTTTCTCATGGGAACTAGGCTCACTGGAAGGGAAAACATCACAGTGTATTGAGTAACCCAAAAGCGCCCGAAAGTCGAAGAAAAAACACTCCAGTTTGTTTTCTCTGCGCAAGGATTGGTACAAATTGGACATCTAAAACATTAGAGTTTCACGACCTCGTGTAGCTCATCAATACTGTCTCTTATAACTTTTTGGTAGCATTAATTCTCTGGTTCTTTCTTTCGTTAACCCTCGCCTATGCTGCATACCCGAAAGTCGGCCGCACATTTACGAGCAATTTTCTTTCTTTCTCTTACCCATGCCGACCTCGCCTACCATTAGGCCTGTCGCACATTGACATGCAGGGGACGCTGGAAGGGTACAAGCTGAACAACTAAAGTATTAAACTTTTTCACCTCTCGCATAACTGATTGATGCTGTCGTTTAACACTTTGTTGATACTATCAGTTCTCCTATTCTTTCTTTCTCTTACCCACGCTGACCTAGCCTATCGTAAACTAATCAGTCTCTTATCACTGTGTTGATAGAATTAACTCCCCAGTTCTTTGTTTATTTTACCTGCGATGGTCATTTGACCCTATGACCGGCAGCATATTGACAGCCAGGTTGGACAGTTCTGTTTCTGTAACTTATTCTTTTCCCACAGTTCTTGTTAATAATTACCGGAAATACCACAAATTACCACGTAGATCAAGACATAGCGGCATTGTGCCACACTTGGCCTGCCCGATACTTGAAGATCCGACACAATTAATTTGTGGCACTCTTTTCGCTCGTGCCGCTGGTATGCCAGAAATTTAAAAGGAAACTGGTTGAATTGGTGTGTTACTACCCATTTGCCTACAACACCGGCCAACTTACAACAAACAGCTAAACTAATTTGAATGCTAAATTAAAACGGGTTATACAGAATTAAAGTAAAACTTGACAAATTTCAACGTATTGCATTCGATTTCGCCAGTAATTCGATGAAATTTGACATACTGGCGAAGGGATTTTCAAGGAACCTGAGAAAAAAATTCCTTTCTCAGTTTTTCCGCAAGCCCCTTGAAATTCGTTCCAATGTAACGTTAAATAAAGTGATAATTTTAAGTTTAAATATATCAATAATATGTTTCTGGCACTCGCTTACAAAACACTTCTTTTGCCTTCGTCAAAGTGACCATCGACACTACTCTCAATATGCTCGGGCAGCTGAGCTGCACAGTTATCTTTTTGGTGCAGCGCGGCTTTGCGTTGAACGTACGGCGCCAAGAAGTGCAATGTGCTCCTTACGCAACGATCGTGGAGTCTTGGACATGGCGGCGTTCAAAAGAAACAATCCAACATCATGTATCTATTGATAACAAACTCCTCAACTCTATTCTCTCACCTCATATGTGATGGTAAGATATCGAGACGACTGACATTACGAGAGGTTAGAACAGCAACTCCAAGCCTTGTATTGAAAATAGCATCCAAAACCTTGCAGATACAAACAACGAAACGATAATAATATTTCTAATCAGTGTTTCATCACTTTAAGAATTTAGGATCGCATTATCCCTTTCCATTTATTTAGAAGGCTTGTTCAAATGAAATTGGGACTGCGAAAATATTTACCAAGAGATTATTTGTTACAATACACATATAATTGGAAATCGAACAGTGTTACATAGTCGATAATATAATGAATAAATGAAGTGGAATTGTGTGTGTATTCACAAGTTAAAATATAAACAAAAACGTATTTCGTAGGGAAACAGTATCCGGTGGGACGTTGAGACAATTTATCAGTTTATACCGTCTATTACACATAATCATCATGTTGGTTCAAACAATTATCCCATTTTTTCACATGATTATGAATACGGGATTTGAAGAAAGTCTTTGGTTGCATGCGGAGCCATTCTTCAACGCTTGCATGGACCTCATTGTGCGTCTGCAAACCGGTATCCTTTCAATGCTTTCTTCAAAGGCCTGAAAACTTAAAAATCGCAAATTGACAAATACTCTGTCACATACACATTCGTCTGCAAAAATGTCCATTTCACAAAGTCCTTCGGCATACAAAAATTGAATAACAGCACGCTGCGCCTCATTGGAGGAATCTATGACACGCCCTTCGATGGTTCTGGCACGTTTCTGTTTGCAAAAACGATGCACGGCAGCTAAATCAAACACAGCCGCTTCTCCAGACATACAGCGCCATCTACAGCAGAACTTCTACCTCTCGGAACACCAGCTCTGCTTTTTGCAGTCTCACTTTCATTTGAACAGGCCTTATAAATAAATGGTTTTGCTTCTAGTATATCTCGGCCCGTATCACAATTTTTCGCCCTTCATTTTTGATGCTGTCTAGCCTATTCTCTTCTCAGTTCAATAAGCTTTGTATCTTGAATGACTACATTTTCGTTTTCCTTAAAAAAATGACTCAGAATTTCGCAAAACTTTGAATTAACCGAAATTCAGTATTTAGCTGCATACATAGAATTTTATTACCTTGCCGTTCAACCTACTGATCCGCGCTTATCTATTAAATAATCATACAATAAGTTTTTTACATTTTGATTACTTTTATGCAAATTTCAATCCCGTTTAAAGCAATTATGTTTTCTTGTAGGTTATTGGGTAAAATTCAAAATAATGACAACAATTGAGAAGCATACCTAGCGCAAAATGAAAACATCATCTTTCAAGAGATAGTGAATTTCATATATATATATTTGATCAGGGAATTCTAGCAGCTAAAATTAAACAGCAAATTTACTGAGAGTTAAAGATAAAAAAAATAATTCCTATTACATTCCAAGTTTGGCGTAGAGGCTGGATTTTATTGCTGAAATGCTACCTGAATGAGGAATGTGAAGAAACGGAAGCAGATATGCTGCTTAATCGTGTTTTATATACATAGTGTTTTAAAAGGCCACGGGATAGTGACATATTAAATTTTGTTTTTAACGACCTTATAAAACTCATAAATCAATTGAAACTTATAAGGGGTGAAAAAATTATTTTACGAGAAGTTGATGTGTATTTAATTACTGCGTAACTAGAGAAAAAAATTTAGACTATATGTATTTTTTCCTTATTTAATTTCTATTATAAAACGAAATTTGAGTTTTTCAAAGTGTAGAAAATAACGTGAGCTAAAAAAAGAAATATAAAAGTAAGTACATAAGTGTAATCGAAAAATGAAATCACGAACAAATATTGTGTCAGCTTGCTGGGAAAAAAATTCCAAAATATATAGTGATGTTAGTGTGACAAAAAAATATATATTTCCATTTGCAGGAATTCTATTTATTCTTAGCCTACAAGGGTTTTTCTGTTCTTCAACGCATTAAATTTAAAAATGGATTTTTAATACTTTTTATGTTAATATTTGTTTCATTTAAATTACAAATGGATTCTGAGAAATATAAAAAAATCTTAGTTTGTATAAACAGCGCAACCTTAAGATATTATTTTTGGATAAAATTTCTAATTCATCAACTGTTTATTTAACATGAAAAAGTTCACAAAACTGAACTTGGAGAAGAATTTAAGAAAGAGATATGACTACGCATTTTCAGATACAAATTCGCTTTTAATAATTTTGATATAAGGCATTTTCGATTCTTAGAGAGAAAGATATTTTAATTTTCCTAATATAATGCGATAATTACTGTTCTTTGTTTCGCTGTGCATAGAGTTGGAAGGTTGACAGCATAAGAGAGAAACGCTGAAACAAGTTCTACTCTGTTATCAACAAGCTCAAACTAAGTAGACCATTTCTACTAATTAGGTCTAGTGCATGTGACACCTTAGGTCTGCAAAGGTATTGTATATATCCGTGTCAGAAACATTCACAGCACAAATAACTTTCTCTGGATGAGATAGAGATGATTTAATACAAAAATATTCCTCATTTTTGTCATGTATTTAATCTAGAAATGATCATCACAAACATGATTGTTATAATTCTATTTTGGAGTTTCAGTAAAATACCATAGAATTTATTAAATGTCCTAAGCCATGGATTTTTAACCTTATAATGTAATGTTTTGATTCACATCTCGCCATTAAATAGGATTTCAAGCGCCATTTTATCTAATCATATTTCCATCATTTATAAAATAATTTACATAATTATTCAACTATTTCTAGTGAACAATAATTCCTTAATCTATCAATATCGTATTGAATAAATTTGTTCCTAAATCTTTGCATTGTATCAGATATTTTCAAATAGATAGGATTGGAAAGAAATAAAAGCGAGCTAACCTGGAAAAAACACAATATTGCGCTTGGAAAGAAAACCGCAATGAGAATAATGAATCCATTCATCTCAGAAAGGAAAGCACATGGGGCCAGAATAATTTAAAACTATATAATGTTTTTATTTAATCCCATTTTAATTTGGATAAAATTATTTATACAATTATTCTCCCTAATAAATTTTGTTTGAAACCATTCTTTGATTTATCACGACAGAGTTGAATCAATTTTTTACGAATGTTCTTTATGCATAATTGCGAACTTGCAAGCTTTTGACACAAAAGGAAGACCAACTGAAAAGGAAAAAAAGGGAAAGAGAATTACGTATGATGGGAAGATTCTGAATAAGCAATCCCATATATCTTAGAGTTTGACTGAGTGGTGAGGCCGACTCTCATGTGTAGTTCTCAATTCAAGAATTAGTTCTCAATTTTTTTTCCTCAGTTGGAGAGAAAGCGGTTTTATAGCAAGCATATGACTTAAACATACTTTTCTACTAAACCTAAACCTATATCTTAGAAAAAAGCATCACAATGCAATGACGCAATTACAATGATTAAAATATAGAAAATGCGTTTCCAAAACAAGAAAAATATAGTAATATATTTTTGCGATATTGACCGTCTCCATGTGTATATCATAGGAATATCAAGAAGCCAATTTGTCTCGATGCTATTCAATTCACAATTAACTCTAATAATTAAATATTTTCTTCAAATTACAGATACTCAATTCATATGTTTAAAAGGAGATGGCGTGTCGTTCGAATAGATTAAACCCATTAGAATTCGTAGCACTTATTTAACATAAAAGTGTAACAAACACTTACCATCTTAAAGGGTTGCATATTTAAAAAAATGACTTGAATCGATGTTATGCAAAAGCACATTTTTCTGACCATTTTTAGAAAAGGAAGAAAATTTTCTAATTTATAAAATAAATCCAAAGCATTCTTTCATGAAATAATAGAAAACTTTTCAAAAACTTTCACCTCAGAGTAAAAAGTACCTAATCCCTCCGAAAAATGAAGATAAAGTGGATAAAAGCATTATCATTTCTTCAAATATTTTCCAGTGTTCTTAATCTATGCATATTTTCATGCTCAGAAGATGAGCAAAAGAATTTACAGTTTCATCTTCTTCTCTCAGAATAAGAACTGTAGAAGTGTAAATCCCCGAGCTTAAAAGTGCACAAAGGAGTAATAAATGAAATCGATTATGAGTTTAACGGTCTTGCCACTCGAGATAGTCCTTTGAGGTTAAAAAGAAATTACTTTTTCATTTTTTTCGAGAAAGGAATAAAAAAAGGATGAAATGGGTACAGAACACCTGATGATCTCATTTCGCGATTTAATCAATACTGCCAAGTGTAAATAAGTTTCAATTCTTTCGTCAAGTTAAAATTAAGAAGCTTGCTCAAGCAGTCTTATATCCCCTCAGAGAAATTCCTGAATAAATGTTTTTATGGCTCGGTATCCAAATAACGCTTTTGTTATGTCATTTCTCACCATGCCGCTATCACAGAAATCTCCATATATATATATATATATTTCTTTAAATTCTGTCTAGTTCCTAATTAACTCTAACAAAAAATCTTCAAATTACAGATGTTATATTGAGGTCGAGACGCTGTATTAGAAGAAAATGAAGAAATCGCAAAAATCATTCAGCACGTTCTGAATATAATACAAAATTTTGATGAAAAATTTACATTTTAAATTGATTGTACTTATTCATCAATTCTGTTCCCCAGCTTCCAAGTCATATTTCGTAAAACTTCATTTTCCTTCTCATGCTAGTTTAAGCTCAAGATATTTTCTAACTTAAAGAAGGATCAAAGACTTCCCTTAAGAAATAAAAGTTACATTTTAAAGAGAATTGAACTACCAAATCCCTCCAAATAAAAAAGGACAAAGTAAATAAAAGCATCACAATTTCGCAAAAAATATCCAGTTTTCTTGAATTAAGCATATTTCCATTCTAGGAAGCTGAAAAATAAAAGAAGTTAATGCGGTTTTTTTCCCCTCTAACTTATAAGAACATTAAAAGTATAAAGTTCTGTACTTTAAAGTGCACAAGGGAGCAATAAATGAAATTCATCTTGAGTCTAACGGTCTACCCTCGCAAGATAGTCTTCCAAAGTAAGAAGAAATGTCTTTTTCTTCATTTTCTTCGCCAAATTTTAAAAGAGATGAAATGGCTGTGGAACACATGATGATCCCATTTCGTGATTTAGCCAATATGGCAAAGTGTAAATAAACTTTAGTAGTCTCATCTAAGTTTAAATTAAGAAGTTCGCTGGAGAAATCTTCTATTCCTCTCGAGAAATATCTGAATGGACGAAATCGATTGCTCGGCGGCAAAGTGGAAAAAGTAGACGGTTCTGTATATATTTTGAGAAAGAGAGAATTAGCATATTGCTAAACTGTATGCGAAAGATAAGTTTCCAAAGGAGTTCTGAAGCAATCCACTGAAGAATTGGATTTTTCTTTAACTGCTGCCATGAAACACTTTTTACGTGTTCATTCATATCAGGATTTTACCAATCATCTGTATTTGTTAAATTATAACAAGACCCTACACCCGCAACTATTTTTCCAGGTTTAGTACAGTCGGAATATCCTAAATATCAAATTTTAGATTTCTTTGACTTTACAATTTTGTCACAGACACCTGTTAACCAGTAGTAAAGCTGCCTGCCGAAATGGTTGTTATCTACATGGGTCCGAACCATTTAACCTATATATATTTCTGATTACATGGGGAAATTTTAAAATAGATTTTTTGACAGAGAGAATAGAACAATACTAGAAATTTTATGTGGAATTCCATGAAATTTGTGTTTATTATAAAGAGATACTTCATACTTTCTCTGTGCACCTGAATTTTTTCAACTTCAATGAAATATACCAAATATCATTGATTTTTAACAAGTTTATTCTGCATTGCTAGATGCTGATATGGATACTTCTATATGAGCAAAATTGTAAAATTTTCTATAACTCTTTTATTGAGGATTTTCGTAACCACAGAACCCTGAAGTGGGCACTTGCTGTACGAGGTGTTTCGGATTAAGTTGATTATTTTTTGGAACCATAGATTCTTTAACATATTTCAAACTAGCAGTACGCCCACGGCGTTGCCCGTGGAATCAGGACTTCAACAAAATGGGGGAAAAGAATGCCCATCAATGACACGAAAAAGTTTTGAAAACAAAATCAAAACAAAAGATACACATCGGATTGTAAAAATGCATGCCTGGAATGAAAGCATATGACGTCACATGCCGCGATGAAGGTCACTCGACCGGAGAAACTCTCGCTGTTAAATCTCGCTAGCAAAAAAACTGTTTGAACTGATCAGGGAAAAAATAATTTACAGAAAACAGAAAAGATACTTTAACCTTTCTTGTTTTAAATCCGACAGAAACGTTCCAGTTATAAGCTGATGAGATAATTATAGAGATGTTAGAACGTCAGATGCGGTAATTTGAAGAAATCTTTATTAAAAATTACCATAAAAATGACTATTATTCAAAAATTTCTCAAAATTCAGTAAATTACTTTAGACGCACGAAAAAAACTTCATTAGAACTGAAATCGTTTGTTCTTTCCGGTGGTGTAACTATTCTTTTCGTACAATTATTCGAAGCCATGCTATTGAGAAATGACTGTGAAAAATCACCCAAAACAACACAAAATATTAAATAAAAAAATTTCTAGATTAAATTTTAAAATTCCGGTTTCGAGGTGCATTCAGTCACCATTACGACTACCTGTGTGCCATATTTCATGGCTGTAAGTGCAATAGATTTGTCTGGACATCTCTCTCACACACACACACAGACATTGCCTTTTATTAGTATAGATAATAAAAAAGTTTGAAATTATGAGTAATAGTTTTGAAGTTGTTGCAGCATCATATATACCAGTGGTGGCAAACCTAAGACACGCGGGTCAGACACTGATCCCTGAAGGCTTTTTAAATGACCCACGCGTTGGTTTTTATGGATGAGTTTTCCGTTTTGTTTATTGCG
>BGPR01023263.1:0-24421 GCA_013235015.1 Araneus ventricosus | reverse complement strand
CAAGAAGAGTTTTCGACCGTAATAGTGGAGATCGAGGCGGTGTTCAATTCCCGACCTTTAGTTTCTGCTTCGGATGATCCCGATGACCTTTCAGTGATTACGCCTGGTGGTAGAAGAGCTGCAAAGAATTCCCGATCTTTATCTGACCTATCAAAAGTTGTCTATTCGCGACAGATTGAGACTGATTACGCAGATTTCACAGTCCTTTTGGAAATCCTGGTCAAAGGATTATTTGACTCAGTTGCAAGCGAGAACTAAGTAGAAAAGACCTAGTGACACTTTAAAGGTTAATAATTTGGTATTGATAAGGGACAATAATATGTCACCAATCAATTGGAGAATGGCGAGAGTCCTGGATATCTTTGAGGGAGTTAACAATCATGCAAGATCAGTGAATTTGAAAACAGCTATTGGAGAGATCAAGAGACCAATCCAAAAACTTGTTCGCCTGCCAACTGACTCTAATTGATTCTTCTTATTGTATAATTCATTTTCTGTGTTTTAGTGTTTTTTATTATAGGAATGTGTATAAATTTGGTTAATTTCTTTAAATTGACTTCCAGTTAAATTGAGATTATTTTAGCCTTTTGATGATATTTGCCATTGGAGGCCCAGTGTAAATATTTTATGTTGTGTCCAATAGAGGGCACTGTTTTGTACTTGCCTCGTATATAAACTCGCGTTTCATTATTTGTTAAATGCATATGACTTGTGTTTGTGCAATAAAGGATGATTTGCGAATAGGCTTCTGTTTTCTTCTTCCTTCACCGTTACTTGAAGTTCGAAAGTCATAATGTTTAGTTAGGAATTGGATGCCATTTCGATCGAGGATTTCAAGGGTGCAAATAAC
Source organism: Araneus ventricosus (assembly GCA_013235015.1). Lineage (NCBI taxonomy): Eukaryota > Metazoa > Arthropoda > Arachnida > Araneae > Araneidae > Araneus > Araneus ventricosus. The sequence continues at coordinate 23,571 of BGPR01023263.1, read as the reverse complement.
AACCGTAAATTGATCGTTTTCTAAATTTTTTCTCGCTCATACTATAAAACACTATGCTTACCATACAGTCAAGCAAAAGTAACATCTCTATAAATCAAATGTTATAATGAAAAGTGAAAAAAAGAAATTTGATACGACAGAAGATTATCAAGGAAAAATAATGCGAAAGCAAAATTCAAATGTTCACCTTAAGTTAGATGCAAAGTTCATAAAATGATACGAAATATCATCATGCATTGGAACTCCACAATATTTACTTTATTCTTAGCTAAAGCTTTGACGATAATATTTCTTCAAAAATAATTCATAATGTTTTAATAGAAATATATCCATTCATTCATTTAAATCCCTTCGAATTGCACTATTACGGTTTTATGTCATTAAACAGATTGGGAAGAACTTTTGCTTACATTGTAAATTTCGTTTACTGTGTAAACGAATGCTTACACTGTAAAGTGTAAGTGTACAGAGAAGTTTACAAAGTTACACAAAGTGCAAGAAAATTTCTAATACAGGTGTTTTCATTGCCTTTTAAACCAGTGGCGGATTTTGGCAATATGAGGCCACAGCCGCAAAATTGTTTTGAGGCCCTTCTACCCTATGTCGTAAATTCGGCGTCGGCTTAGCACTGCAATATACATCAAATAGATTTTGTGGGCCCCCTAGGGTCCCGAAGTACCAGGCGATCTCCTCTAACACCTGTGCGAAAAACCGCCACTTCCTGTGCTTGTCAGAAGCATTGCTCCCGAACTCGCCGGTCCCAAATATTGCTCTCGACGGAGGGTTAACTTGAATATCTCTACTAATAATAAAGGAGAATGTGTGTGTCCGTGTGTCTGTGTGTTGGTCCTCTACGGGGCAGACCGGTAGGCCTAGAGTTACGATATTTGGCACAAACATACTTTGAAAGGGGGGAATGTGCACCTCGGAGCCCTTTTTTCAAATTTTAATTAATTAAAAATTAAGCTAAAGTTTGGCGTTTTTCCTTAATAACTTCCGAAATTATTACAGCACAAAAATTATTTTCACACCATCTGAAAATTTAAAAAATTATCTTTTCAATTATATCAATTAAGTTGTCGTACGGTTTGTTTTCTCTAAACTTAATAAATTTTAAAAAATATTTTTTGGCATAATTTACAACGATACTTTCGATTGTTGCAACGCATTTCAAACCGTTTTCATCGTTTAAATGAATATTTAATTGCGTGTTTTTCTTACATTGTTGAAAGCTAAGAAAATATCTTACTGGATTTTATTTTCTTCTTTTATCAATTTTTCTGTAAAACCTGTAAAGGAAGTCCTCAAGATAGCAAGTAATCCAGTAAAGTGAAAGATTACCTTCGCTAAGTTTTAATTCTTTTTATCAGAGTGTTTAAGTCAATTATCATGTTGCTGGACCTAAAAAGTGCCGCGCAAATTTAATGTTGAAATCAAATGCGTATTTAAAAATATTTTTTGGCATAATTTACAACGATACTTTTGATTGTTGCAATTTTGTTTGATGTAGATAAGGAACAGAACAAGTGCAAGGCTACGAAAAGAACGCGGGTTAAATGTCTATAGAAACTATTATCAAATGTCTATTAAAACTACTTTGTCAAGGGATCCATTAATATAATTTTATGCACAAGATATTCAATTGAAATTTTATTTCCGGCGATCACGTTTGTCGCCTGAGGCGGCTAGTAGAACATAAATGTAGCCTGCAAAGAAACTTTTCAATTCGTTTTGCACTCATAAAATATCAGACTTACATACTGCAATTAGATGCAAAATAGTGATAGATGTTCATGGCTTAACCGATAAAATCGTTATCAGAAACGGCATTCCCTCCCCTTTAGTTCGGTTAACCGGGTTTGTACCGTATTAGCAAAATATGTACCGAAGTGAATCAAACTCGATTTGCATGCAAAAGTCTCTCTCTTTTTCCTTTCTTTTTTTAAATTGAATTAGAAAATAGAATTTTCCTTTTTTGCATTTTTATAAAAATTCTCTATTTCACAAATTGTTTCAACTTTCTCAAATAAGGTTACCATCGACAGCGGTATCAGAATTGAATACAAAAATAACTTTAACAATGGAAAATATTATCTAAACTAGAAATTAGCTGCAACAAACAATAACATTATTGACTTTGGAGTATACATTGTTCCATATCATTTTAGAGACATAGTTTTAAACAACGCTTTTTTCATAATCTAAATAATGTCCAAAATCATTTTGCTGAGATTTATTCGAGGAAAACATCTTTTCTCGGTCATTTCGAAAAGTTTTGTGGTAGGTTGTTTTTACTTCTGACGAAATCAAGTCATCTTCTGAAGTTTGCAGTCTTCTTTTTAGTACAGGTTAGTAACGAATATTTTCTGCAAACACTGGACATTTTGTAAACATACTATGAGAAACTTCATTTAGAATTATTAAAAGTTCCTTAATTCTTCGGTATCCAAAAATTCTCTATAAGCTCCACAGGCTTTTAAACTTTATTTCCTTATTAAGGTAATTGTAATATTTTCTTACGTGAAAATTTAATTTGCTTCGAGACAAATCAATCCATCAGGTTCATGAATTGTTATCACGTTTTTTCTGACGATTTTATTTCCTTTAACTTGGGCTAGCAGGTAACTTCATTCGGAGTGCGTCAAAGTAATTCTCGTCATGGTTTCATTTGCATCTCGTTTATTCACGTGTGAACAGCTCATTCCATACCGATACGGCAGTTCTTTTCCTCATAATTTCCTTTAGTTTATCTTTGCTAAGTAGATAGTTATAATCGGATTGTGTCAAAATAATTGATTTCATGATTTAATTTTAATCACGTTTATTCACCTGTGAATAGCTCATTTTGTACTGCTGCAACGGATATCCGAAAGGTAAAAAGTCACTTGAAATTGAATTTTTCTTTTAGAATATAATTACCAAATGAATTATTTATATCCATGTGTAGAAAGAAGTTTTAGTACTTTATGGTTACCAGGGCCTCAGACAAAACCCAACCAAACCTCAGCGGTAACTCGCCGAATACTAGGGTTAATTCTCATCACCAAATCATAAGGACGAATGGTAACTCTAACAGAATTGTGCCAACTTTCAAGCTTGACAACTATTGGGACCTCGCCAACACAATAGTATGCAAACGAAGTATACAATGAGAAAGTATTGCAATCGTCAAGAAATTTGACCTCATAATTTTCATGAATCTCGAAGTTTCAAACGTTCCTGACTTCCGAAAAACACATTTGTTGGCCTCTGAACAGGAATGCCGAAAAACGCAATGAGGTACACTCGTGAAATTTGGTCGGTGCCCTTTTCACTAGATTTGCAAATAGACCTGTTAATGAAAAGTCTGTCTGTTTGTCCGTCCACAGGCATGTGAAGACGACAATTCAAAAACGAAAATAGTTAGATGCATGAATTTAAACACTATGGAATTATCTATAGAATTGTAGAGCTCTATCAAATTTCAGAATCAATGCGTCACAGAATTAACTGTCTGTTGGTCCGTATATTTAAGGTTATGTGAACGCGATAACTCCAAATCGCAGGAACTTATACGAATGAAAGTTATCATATGGAATTGTTAATAATATTGTAATTGCGCATGAAATGTCGGACCCAATCTGAGTAAAAGAAGATACCCAAAAGTTTTGTTGAAATATTCAATTTTGTACACCGTAAAATAATACTCGCGCGAACTAAAATTTGCGGAATTGCAAATTTTTCGTATGGTCATTAAGAATTTTATACAAATGATAAATCCTGAATGAAACTAATAACAGAAATAAAAAGAACATTTATCCATTCTTTACTAAAAGTGAAAGAGGGAACAATGCTAGAAACTGGACACGTCTCTCATATAGTTGATGGAGTTGTCGATCTTACTGAGATAGCTGAGATGAGCTTTCGAGGATGCGTGAGAAAATCTCGACTACAGAAGCTGACACCTCAGACATAGATCCATCAAAAATACAAAAGACAATTGCAAGTTTCACGGAAGATCTCGGTTTAGTTGAAAAAGTTTTAAAATTTTGGAGAAAATAGAGTTTATAAAGAAAGCTATTCCAGTTGTAAGACAAGACATATATATATATATATATAAAGAATTGTCCGATTTTAATGAGTCATCAACACCGAAATATATCTATTTTGTGCAATACTTTTGTGTGCAATTTTAATATGTGCTTTAGTGTATGAATAAAAACTGCATTTTTCATTATATACTATCCTTCCTAACATCAGTTTGCCTAGCTACTGCCAGATATTAATTAAATTTTCATGTATTTATGTGCAAAGTTAAACTAGAGTAAGTTGGGGGGTCCCCCCAACATACTCTAATCCGACTTATGCGCACTTTGTCAGTCTTACTTATCGCCTAACTTCTGTGTATTGCTCTACTGTGAAGCACAAAATGCGCCATATGGTGTTAACACATTAAAGTCCTTTGATTAATATTAGCTACTTACTAATAATTAGAAATCAGAATGAATCCGGAGCAAATAGTCAAAAGTTGGGACTTTTTCGGCTGATTCTGGATATGTGCTCAATTTTTTACCAAATAAGGTTGATACGAAAAGCAAAACCAATTCTTTGCTTACAGTTAAAAAGAATAGATTTTATTCTACGAAGTAACTGTGAATCATTGAGAAAATTATGCAGTAACTAGTGGCATTGCAGAGAGAAAATCATGAGTTTGTTACACACTTCATCTTTTTTTCAGTGAAATAACTAGATATTTTACGAAATATCTGAATTGTGCACTTTGATGACACATACAATGAAACACTTATCTGAATTCACAAGGAAGTTGTAGTGTGGTATTCATTCAATTTTACATTTTCTATTTGTTCTTTTCATGAGGAAAACTAAATATTTCATGATTTAGTCAACCCCCTCATTTAATGCTTTATTTTCATTCTAAACTTGAATACGTATTGAAATACTAGCATACCACATTTTTTTTTCTTTCATGAGTAAAACTAAATATGTTCTGATTTAGTTTACCCCCTCATTTAATACTTTATTGTCATTCTAATCCTGAATTTGTATTGAAATACTAGTGTACCACATTTTTTTCTTTCTTGAGGAAAACTAAATATTTTATGATTTAATTAAGCTCCTCAATTAATGCTCTATTTTTATTCTAAACTTGAATTTGTATTGAAAATACGAGTATCCTCTCAATTTTCCAAGCCGTTGTTCGGATGTTTGTGTCTAGTCTTTATTTGAACCTATCTTTTATGTATCCAGTCTATCTTTTAAAGGCATGTATCAAAAATAGAATTACATAAATTAGTACATTTCTTGAGAGTAATTTCAAATGCAGCATTTCTGAAAATTTAAATAATGAACCTCCACAAGAAAAATGCAATTTAAATTGAATTAAAAAACCAGCGGGAGTGATCTCCCCTAAACTTTCTCGTATACTTTCTAACAAAGTTGTCCTATCGAACTCCCCCCCCCACACACTGCCTACAAATTTCGGAGCGCCGTGAGTGTTACTGATGTTGTCTTAGCAGAAAGCTGCAATACGAGAGGGTCAAGAATGCAAGCGAAATAAAATTCGCCAAGTCAGTAAAATAGCGCCAAGTTTCCGAAGGTTATGCGCCGTAAAATGCGTCCTAAAACATTAACTGTTATAAATAATTCGATCACCGCTTATTGTTACTCATTGTTTCATAACAATAATAAAACTGTGTATCAAATTTTATCACTCTAAGTATTTAAGTTTTTGAGTTATCGAGTTCTCCTGAACATGGACAGACCAACTTACCTTGGACGGATTTTGTCCAACATTTGATAGAAACCTGCAAATTATATTTAAAAACCACATACGGAATTTCATCCCCGTAGCTATAAGAGTTTTCGAGTTATCATGTTCACAGACATACAAACAGACATAATTCTAAAATTGTGTTTTTGCGGACTCGGGGAGGTCTAATACATGGAGATTAGACAAAAACTGGAGTTCGAATTGATGATTACAATGCTTTCTCTTTGTATACTTCGTATACGAGAAAGTAATAAATATTTTTTAGGAATGCTCTGTTTCGTGTTTGTTTGGATCAACACACAAGCATTTCAATAGTAAAAAGAATATTGTTGCCATCTAAACAATAAAAGTCAGATAATTGTTTTTCGTCATTTCTTGCTCTGACTTTGATAGATAAGCAGTGTAAACAAAGTGCTCTTAAGCAATTAAAATATTTTGTCATTTTATTTCAGTTGAACGATCTTGATACTAAAAGGGAATCCATCATAAAAGGTTTCGAAAACATTCGTAAGTATAATTTTATTCAGACTCAAGTACTGTAACGAATTAAGATCTGTCATTATTATTTCCATTTTCGTGAAAGTTTTCTAAGGTGATAGTTTACAATAATTTCCATCATATGTGTACATATTTGAAATTTCAGTTTTAATATTCGGTATTAAAAAGTAGACTTCAACGATTCCAAAAATATATATAGCCAATAATAACCGGAATGGACTCGAAAACAGAGTATCATCGCCAAATTGTTGCCAAACTGGGCTTTTTCAAGTGATAACCTTTCAAATTTGGTATAAGATATATGAGGGGTAAGACCAATATGATGGCTACCATTGAAACGGCTGGCCAAGAGAGTGTTAATTTGGCGACGGGGCAGTACTTTGTTTTCGAGTCTTACAATTGAGTGCACGTAGATAGCTAAGACCGGCATCATCGCCAATGAATAATGTAATATCTGCTTTCAGGTTTCACCCCGAATTAGACCTCATTTAGTAGCATCCTGTACTTCTGTTTCGCCAGGGAACACTAAGTTGCCCCATTGACACCACAGCGCCAAGGAAAAATATGGGCTGTCAATGTAACAATGTGACCTCTTAACGAATTCGATATTTAAATCGAATATGTATAATAAGTATGCCAAGGCCTTATTAAGTCGCTCATCGTCAAAACAGAGCAAAGAAACAATACGGATGTTATTTATTCTAAATTTTATTGGCTTTGTAATTAATTCTTCACACGGTGTTGAAGATGAGACGACTTTCTGTGAATTAGCTTACAGCATTCTTGGCTTCAAGCGCTCTCATTTAGTTTACGAATATCAAATTACTTTTAAGAAGATATTTGACAAAACACCAACATTTTTTCTGAGAGCAAATGTTCCACTGAAACGTTTCAGTAGAAATTAGATATTTTCTCCAAAATTCCTCTTACAGTTGTCTTTTAAAAGGTGCAAACGACATGGTTAATATTGCGATGGAGAAACATAATATAATCAATAACGTCGAATATCTTAATTCAATTCCAAGAAAAATAATTTAAAAAAAATAAAACCTCAAACTCTTTTTATTATTAATACCTTTATTTGACTGGAGATCGAATTTGATCTTGAATTCAGTAGCGGCGATTGGGTGAAAAAAGAGAGGGGGCAATAAATTTACTGATATTTTAAGTACCCGGGAATATAGGTGGTAAATCACAAAATTTGCTAGCTTTCCCGAATACTATTGTTTTTTATAATTCCTAGTTTTAAATAGCCAAAAAGAAAAAAAAATAATTTTCCACAGAAAAGTAGGGAAGCAACACCCCTCGCCCCCCTTATTCCCCGCCACTGCTTGAATTACATACGAGTCAAATTCATTTTGGTTAGGTTTAAGAATCACAACATATTTTGTCGTTACTGTTATAATCCAAATCATTCTAGCTGATACGGAACGACCCCATAAATCCATGAACTCGCAAAAAACTAAGATGTTAAGGAATTTTCTATTATCTCGTCGATTACGCGCGCTAGAATATGGAAGGAATAGGATCCTGCCTGTTAGAGTTTCTAACAAGTTTGGTAAATTTTGTACTCCGGCTCAGTGGTAAAACGAGGAACAAAATTATTTTATTTTTCAAGTCAGTAGATGGTAAGGACTATGTAACTATTTGCAAATTCAAAAATTTTAACTGTTTCCCTGATTTATATAATCTTGGATACTTTAACAGAACCACGGTCAAAAACTGCCAAATCTTAGCAATAGTTTATTAAGCAAGAAAACACCAAATTCAAGATCAATGCAATGAAAAAAAATAAAATCTCCAAGTATATTAAGTATTGAAATGCAAATATTGTATTGCAGAGATTGATAATTAAATTACATATTAATACGAAACACTTGTTTCATGAGTTTATCCCCACGTTTTCACGAAAAATCTACGGCGCGGAACCGAACAGCGCCTTTCTTATGTTTTATTTAGAGTAGCTTTTGATGGCGCCATCTGTTGACAGTATATAGAACTACATTTCGCGTATGGGCAATAAAACTTTATTTAGTACAACTGCTCGTATTTACCGTAATATTCAAATTTTAATACGAATTTTCTTTTACATACTTATTTATAACCTTACATAAAGATAATTCATAACAATCACGCGCATGCGCCTATACTGGTACGATGACGTCACAGGCAAAACAAATACTATGCGACAAACTTTTACAGATATGATCTATCAGTTGTGGGGTCAACCATTCTTTTCTCATTATTAGTCTCGTAGTTATTAGCGATTCCTATCTGACGGTATTTTGGAACACAAGAAAGTTCGACCGACTATCACAGTAACGAGCGGAAAGACGTTTTCACGTCAAAAGTTGGTGTTGCACGAGAAAGGTATTTATATATTGAGAAGGCGCCCTATTAATATCGAACGTTCAAACTGCAATCAGGAAAAGTTTTTATAGGCACGGAAAAGAATTCGAATCCATTTATTAAAAACACAGATTTCTTTAAAACCATGATGAAAATATGTGCCATCTAGGCATACACACAGACAGACATACTGTCAGTACATAAGCAGACTTACACTGACTTGCTGTTTCGCAGAGGAAGAGAGTTCAATACAAGCGAGCGAAACGACTGTGCTATTCAGTAGTGGCTGAATTTGCATAAACTGCTATCGATCGCCAACGTTTCTACTGAACATTTATTTATGGTTTGATTTTAAATTATAATTATGAGTAAACGCATGATACAATTTATATTTATTTATACTTTTACTAGTGTACTAAAAACTACAAAGTTTATTATAATTATTTTCTACTACTTTATTTTAAATTATAATTCACATTATAATTACTAGGGAATCTTGGAAGTACTTTTTTATCAAATTCAAACTCAATTCGCCATTAGCATTTCATAGAAAAATTTACTAGTTAATAATTAACTGAAAAATAAGATAAATATTCTGAAAATATTAAAACAGTGTATTGTCGTCAAGAGTACACAAGAGTACAGGAGTATAAATTTCAAAATTTTAGGACACAAGGAAGTGAGTACAAAAATCGATTACAAAATCCTATTTTTACAAAAATGAAACAAGTCAAATTAAATAAAAAGCGTCCAAAAACTGCGCACCATTTTCAGTAAAAAGTAACTAAGCGTTCTGCATTAGGATTTTATTTTGGAACAAAATTTGAATCACTCTGGAATTTGGAATTGCCTTTCAACGCTTTGAAACGAATGATAAGAACAACTTGATGTTGTAAAAGTAGTTGCTACTTCTTTGAAAATATTTGCAATAATAATTCGCCTTCGGTACTTTCTATTACCAATTTATTTAGTTGGCTTGTTCTTGCAAATTTTGTTACGATTTCTTTTATTTTCAAAATCTCTTCATCCTGGGATCTGAACTGCTGAGATCCACTGTGTGAGCAAAAGGGCCAGAATGATACTTCCAAACAGAGGGAGGATGCTACCTAGATGATGATCATTGGTTATACCTTTCTTCAAGCTGTGGTCCAATCAGTATTTTACTTCATTCGATCTTTACTTCGATTATGTCAAATTAATTCATGGACTCTTCTTTCCTTTACCTCGAGCAAAGTAGAATCACCATTCCCCTGAAGAAATGTTGAGACTGCCCAAGGACCTCAAACCTCACGCAAAATGTATCAAAATCATTTCTCACTGTAGAACATTAATGTGTCTAGAGCAGACTGAATTTTTTTTCCAACGCATATTAGGGTTAATGTTGTTCTATTAGTTTATACCGATTTATGGCGCTAAAAATTACTCTCTTTGATTTGGAGATGAACTGACTGCTCTGAACAGAACCCCTTATTTCTTCTCCACTGGACTGGACTAATTAACAAAGAAGAATACAGCATAGGCACTTTAGGAATAGTAAGAAAACTGCCAAAGAATTTTTTTGCTATTGTATGTCAGTTCTCAATACTTGTAATCTGCTGTTTTAAAATGCGCGTTACTTTATCATTATGTATTGACAAAGAATTAAAATAACTTGTTCATCCCGCAAAAGAAAAGGGGCGCATTTTCATAGCCACACAGGATTCGGAGTGATGGCATCTCTCGCATCCGGACGTTAATCATTAAAATTATGAGCCAGATGCGACAGCTGCTTGGTCAGTAGTTGCGTTGTGTATTGTTGTCTTTTATTCACATGGAATAACTAGGGCAGTAGTGAGTGACACATCATTGTTTCCACACCTTTTCGGTTTTTAAATTGCGCGTTACATGGTCATTATTTATTAACAAATAATTAAAATAATTTTTTCATCCCGCAAAAGAAAAGGGAGGCGTTTTGATAGCCACACAGGCTTTGGAGTACCGGCATCTCTCGCATCCGGACGTTGATCATTAAAATTATGAGCCAGATGCGACAGCTGCTTGGTCAGTAGGTGCGTTTTGTATTGTTGTCTTTTATTCACATGGAATAACTAGGACAGTAGTGATACAACATTCTTTCCACACGTTTTCTTTTTTTAAATGCGCGTTACATGGTCATTATTTATTGAAAAATAATTAAAATAATTTTTCCCTCCCGCAAAAGAAAAAGGAGGGGGTGTTTGATGCTATACTGCTGAATACTGTGTCATGTTTCTTTATAATCGGATTCAAATTCAAGGCTCTTTTTTAACTATATTTGTATCTACTAGCGATATCGTGTATATATATATGTATGTATTACTTTTATTGTCTGTGTTCTGTGTGTAAGCCAGATATCTGTATGAGATAGTGATTGATATAATAAATTTTTTTCTTATTTATGCTTTGTCTGTCTTCTTGCTCGGCTGTTTTCTGCTGAAGTAGCTATAGCTTTTGCTTTTTATAATTTCAAATCCGACTCCTTCGAAATGAAATATATCTGTGTTGATAGTCTCACAGGCTTCTGAGTACTGGCATCTCTGACCATTAGAATTATGAGCCAGATGCGACAGCTGCTTGGTCAGTAGGTGCGTTGTGTATTGTTGTCTTTTATTCACATGGAATAACTAGGGAAGTAGTGATACAACATTCTTTCCACACCTTTTGATTTTTAAATGCACGTTACTTTTCCATTATTTATTAACAAATAATTAAAATAATTTTTCCACTAACAAAAGAAAAGGGTTATTCCTTGAAAGAAAAAAAGAAAGTTCTTATTCCTTGATTTCGCCCTTTAAATATTTTTTTAGAATATGCATATTATCCCTAAAATGTACGTGGAAAGACAGCAGTGAGAAGTATGGGAAAGCGGTCTAATTCAAAAACTTTGTCTTCTTATATATCTGTAATGTTTGCAGGTAGAAGCGTGCAACTATGTACGTGAATAGATGAATGTAAGAGAAACATTTTACTAATTGACAGTTTTGCTCCATGAGGGCCGTATAAAAATTTAGTTTTTGTTATTAAAGTATTTTCATGCAAATTCTTACCTTATTTGATGAATTTTTGTAATTTGAAGTATATATATAAAAATCAATATTTAAAGAAATAAACGCTTGCTCCACCTTTTTGACACATCCTGTATACGCTATGTCATTTTTCATAACGTTAGATGTAGGTTTGTCATAATTTCCAGGTACTGATACAGGACGTTTAAGTGCTAAATAAATAAGACATTAAAAAATTGGGTAGGTAATGGTTTATTTTACTCTGGTAAAAAGGCTCTAAACAAATTTTTGATTTCCAGTAATTTATGACCCCCTAGAGTCTAGACCACCGAAATGGCATGTTACCTATCTGAAAAAACAAAATTTTTGACATCCGCTGTCATTTTTAAAAAATTCATGGTTCCAACATTTTTAGTTTTTTTTTTATTTTTATTAATTTTTTAAATGTGTCACTTCATTTGTGCACATCCTACTCTATAAACAAGTCCATAATGTCGTAAATTCGTCGTCGGCTTAGCGCTGTGATGTTTCTCGCATAGATTTTGAGGCCGCCCCTAGAGTCTCTAGTCACGAGGCGGCCGCCTACCACCTGTGCGGAAATCCGCCACTGTTTTAAACCATTTCAAATACATTTTAAAATTTCAGAATGAAGTTACGTAAACTCTTTTATAGATTATTTATTTCAGATTTGTGAGATGAAGAAAACAACGAATAGGTAGAAGATTGAAGATAAAGCGTTTATTTTGCTGAAAGCAAATTTTTTCTAAACAATGTTTAAACAAGCAAATACTTGTGCAGGTTGTTGAGTCCGTTGCGATCATAATCGTTCAAGAAAACAGAATGAAATTTTAGATGTAGGTATTAGAAAATACGCGCTGAAGAATGATATAAAAACAGCATTTTCACTCTCTCAATTACGGTTACAGCGAAAAAATTTTAAAAAATTCAATATTTCACATTCTTCTTTTATGGGAATATGATCTTCATAGTGAAAAACCATGAAAAACGTTAGGCAGTACTTGCAGCAGGAAAAATGACGGTGAAAGGCAGATACTAAGAAAATGGTGCTACAACAAACCATAACCACACTTGTAAAATTTGTGACATATAGTAAAATGTTTGCTTTTCTGTCACTTCTCTGTAATTATTGGTTGTTTTCACCTTGTTGTTTCTGAATTTCTGCCTACCTCCGGCATTTGTCTTGGTGAAGGTACCATTTTTATGCCATTTATAATTTTTCACTATGAAGAACAATAAAAATTTTGTTGTTTTGTAATTTTCGAGATTTTGTCACTGTAATTGTAACTTCGAGAGTCGAGATTTTGTTTCACACATCATTCTTGAGGACATATTTTCAAATACCTGAATACAAAATTTCATCTCGTTTCCTTCATCTGTATGACTGCTAATACCTTATACTTGTTACACATATATGTTCCTTATAGATTTTATATCTTCATCATTGCAGGATTCAGATTGCAAATTTATACGGCATTCTCAGTTAAAATTTACGTCATAAATCGAGACTTAGATGGATATAGAAAAGCATACGTTTCTAAATCCATCTAGATGGCTCGCAAGCTTCTTAAAGGGTAGAAAAGGATGATTCGTCGTTTGTCCTTCAAAATGAGTAAAATTTCAAAATACAATCAAGTATCAATGTATCTACTTATCTCTTTTTCTATTTAACACTTTTAATCGCGGTTTCCTTTACTTAATTTTGGATTAAATAAATTTTAAAATAATATATAAACATGAAGTCTGAAATAAAATTGAATAATGTGGAATACAAAAATTTCCACAGCAAGAAAATACCGAAAAATCGTCAAAAACAATTTGATCTGCACTCTGCGTTGAGTTTTCTTTCAAAGTAAACAACTCTATAAATCCAACAGCATTTCCGAAAAGAAATAAACAGGAATTCAAAATTCTACTACAACAAAAATATGCACTCTAATCTTTCAAAATCCCATTCGTAAGAGCATTTTTTACAAGTTTCTAATGCATAATGCATTACCCAGCCTCCTTCAGTCAACAGTTTCTCCATTCACAGGTACAAAAACTGAAAAAAGAATTCTGTAAAGAGGCAACGGAAATGAAAGGCAAATAAAGAAATATTGATAAAATAACCAATATTTCTAATGATAATTTCTTCACTATCGAGAATTTTATTAATTCTCTTTAGAATCCTTGAGATATCGTAATTCAGAGTAAATTTTATTTTCCGGTAGAAGAAATGCTGTAGCAGCAGATTTATTATTATTATTATTTTATTTCACATTATACACAGAGAGAAAACATTCTACTCGGCAGAATTTTCTGAGATTTTGATGACTTTCAACGTTTTAGATCTCCCTGGGTTTTTAAAAAAATAGTTTCAGGAATTATGTTTCTTGGTATATCAGTCTTTGAACACGGTAACTAAAAAGGCAATTAATTAGAGGAATTTTACACCAAAATTATTGTAAATTTATGTCAAATTTCGGATGAAATTGGTCTAAGGAAAGATTCTCTCCGGCCGTGTGCGTGTGTGGGTACAAAAATTAAATGCGCAACGAGCTAGATTGATGGAATTTGGCATAATATCTTTTCATCAGAACTGTAAATGTTTATCAAATATTGGAATAAATCCGTTAATAGCTTGACTGATTGTGGCTGTTTCTGTTCGTGAATATCTGAAAAGAATAATTCAAAACCAAACGAGATAAATAAATGAAATTTCGAATGTGATAGGTGACACAAAACTTTAGATTTTTATAAATTTTTGCGATCAGTGGGTTAATGAGTAGATTTCCAAACCGCAATATCAATTTTCTTCCCAATACAGAGAAGTTCATTCCAAAACAAGGTGCTGTGGTGTCTTGGCCTATGTGTGACCAAATAAATGCAATGCTTAGGTTGGCCTAAGTACTTTTATTTTACACAGCTATAACTTAAAGAACAATTCTTGCATAGAAATCTTGATTAAATATTTATATATAAAGTTCGATAATTGAGTTCACAGTTCTAGGACGTTAAAGTTCAATGAAGTCGTAGTTCAGCAAGAGATGGAAATCAATATAGGATGGATAGCTTCCACCTATCAGCGTGATAGCTTAAGCACGAGACTACAAGGAGTGCTCTCAATTCGATATTCGATGAACCGAGATTTCGGAATAATGCCCATTTCTCCGTGATTCAAGTCCGAATTAATTCGGGACTTTAAATCAGAGCTGATCACACAGCTCTTTCTGCGCTCCGGAGTCTGAAACCACGTTCGAGATTTCCTAAATCGCGGTTCCCCCCACCGCTCTCCTAGTTCCAACTTCAAAATTCCGCTTTTTGTCCTTACCTCAAGGGGTGGAGCTCCGCCTTCCTTTCACTACTGGACAATCGTACTCAAAGACGACCAACGAGTGAACTTACATGTTCCCAATGGTCACTTCCGACCATGGGCTGGTTCCTGAGTTTCCTCACCACAGGAGCTATACAGGTATGACATGAAAGAGCACCGCTAATCTCCTCAAAGCCGACCCAAATGCGCTTTCTGACAGATATGATTCCTGTGCATTGTGATCGCTTATCGCGTGCAGCTATTACCCTCGCGAACGTCTCCTTAATGACCACCAGGTGCAGCTGGCCTGCGGTTTACGGCTGAAATGAAAGGTACTCCACTCTTTTCTCATGGGAACTAGGCTCACTGGAAGGGAAAACATCACAGTGTATTGAGTAACCCAAAAGCGCCCGAAAGTCGAAGAAAAAACACTCCAGTTTGTTTTCTCTGCGCAAGGATTGGTACAAATTGGACATCTAAAACATTAGAGTTTCACGACCTCGTGTAGCTCATCAATACTGTCTCTTATAACTTTTTGGTAGCATTAATTCTCTGGTTCTTTCTTTCGTTAACCCTCGCCTATGCTGCATACCCGAAAGTCGGCCGCACATTTACGAGCAATTTTCTTTCTTTCTCTTACCCATGCCGACCTCGCCTACCATTAGGCCTGTCGCACATTGACATGCAGGGGACGCTGGAAGGGTACAAGCTGAACAACTAAAGTATTAAACTTTTTCACCTCTCGCATAACTGATTGATGCTGTCGTTTAACACTTTGTTGATACTATCAGTTCTCCTATTCTTTCTTTCTCTTACCCACGCTGACCTAGCCTATCGTAAACTAATCAGTCTCTTATCACTGTGTTGATAGAATTAACTCCCCAGTTCTTTGTTTATTTTACCTGCGATGGTCATTTGACCCTATGACCGGCAGCATATTGACAGCCAGGTTGGACAGTTCTGTTTCTGTAACTTATTCTTTTCCCACAGTTCTTGTTAATAATTACCGGAAATACCACAAATTACCACGTAGATCAAGACATAGCGGCATTGTGCCACACTTGGCCTGCCCGATACTTGAAGATCCGACACAATTAATTTGTGGCACTCTTTTCGCTCGTGCCGCTGGTATGCCAGAAATTTAAAAGGAAACTGGTTGAATTGGTGTGTTACTACCCATTTGCCTACAACACCGGCCAACTTACAACAAACAGCTAAACTAATTTGAATGCTAAATTAAAACGGGTTATACAGAATTAAAGTAAAACTTGACAAATTTCAACGTATTGCATTCGATTTCGCCAGTAATTCGATGAAATTTGACATACTGGCGAAGGGATTTTCAAGGAACCTGAGAAAAAAATTCCTTTCTCAGTTTTTCCGCAAGCCCCTTGAAATTCGTTCCAATGTAACGTTAAATAAAGTGATAATTTTAAGTTTAAATATATCAATAATATGTTTCTGGCACTCGCTTACAAAACACTTCTTTTGCCTTCGTCAAAGTGACCATCGACACTACTCTCAATATGCTCGGGCAGCTGAGCTGCACAGTTATCTTTTTGGTGCAGCGCGGCTTTGCGTTGAACGTACGGCGCCAAGAAGTGCAATGTGCTCCTTACGCAACGATCGTGGAGTCTTGGACATGGCGGCGTTCAAAAGAAACAATCCAACATCATGTATCTATTGATAACAAACTCCTCAACTCTATTCTCTCACCTCATATGTGATGGTAAGATATCGAGACGACTGACATTACGAGAGGTTAGAACAGCAACTCCAAGCCTTGTATTGAAAATAGCATCCAAAACCTTGCAGATACAAACAACGAAACGATAATAATATTTCTAATCAGTGTTTCATCACTTTAAGAATTTAGGATCGCATTATCCCTTTCCATTTATTTAGAAGGCTTGTTCAAATGAAATTGGGACTGCGAAAATATTTACCAAGAGATTATTTGTTACAATACACATATAATTGGAAATCGAACAGTGTTACATAGTCGATAATATAATGAATAAATGAAGTGGAATTGTGTGTGTATTCACAAGTTAAAATATAAACAAAAACGTATTTCGTAGGGAAACAGTATCCGGTGGGACGTTGAGACAATTTATCAGTTTATACCGTCTATTACACATAATCATCATGTTGGTTCAAACAATTATCCCATTTTTTCACATGATTATGAATACGGGATTTGAAGAAAGTCTTTGGTTGCATGCGGAGCCATTCTTCAACGCTTGCATGGACCTCATTGTGCGTCTGCAAACCGGTATCCTTTCAATGCTTTCTTCAAAGGCCTGAAAACTTAAAAATCGCAAATTGACAAATACTCTGTCACATACACATTCGTCTGCAAAAATGTCCATTTCACAAAGTCCTTCGGCATACAAAAATTGAATAACAGCACGCTGCGCCTCATTGGAGGAATCTATGACACGCCCTTCGATGGTTCTGGCACGTTTCTGTTTGCAAAAACGATGCACGGCAGCTAAATCAAACACAGCCGCTTCTCCAGACATACAGCGCCATCTACAGCAGAACTTCTACCTCTCGGAACACCAGCTCTGCTTTTTGCAGTCTCACTTTCATTTGAACAGGCCTTATAAATAAATGGTTTTGCTTCTAGTATATCTCGGCCCGTATCACAATTTTTCGCCCTTCATTTTTGATGCTGTCTAGCCTATTCTCTTCTCAGTTCAATAAGCTTTGTATCTTGAATGACTACATTTTCGTTTTCCTTAAAAAAATGACTCAGAATTTCGCAAAACTTTGAATTAACCGAAATTCAGTATTTAGCTGCATACATAGAATTTTATTACCTTGCCGTTCAACCTACTGATCCGCGCTTATCTATTAAATAATCATACAATAAGTTTTTTACATTTTGATTACTTTTATGCAAATTTCAATCCCGTTTAAAGCAATTATGTTTTCTTGTAGGTTATTGGGTAAAATTCAAAATAATGACAACAATTGAGAAGCATACCTAGCGCAAAATGAAAACATCATCTTTCAAGAGATAGTGAATTTCATATATATATATTTGATCAGGGAATTCTAGCAGCTAAAATTAAACAGCAAATTTACTGAGAGTTAAAGATAAAAAAAATAATTCCTATTACATTCCAAGTTTGGCGTAGAGGCTGGATTTTATTGCTGAAATGCTACCTGAATGAGGAATGTGAAGAAACGGAAGCAGATATGCTGCTTAATCGTGTTTTATATACATAGTGTTTTAAAAGGCCACGGGATAGTGACATATTAAATTTTGTTTTTAACGACCTTATAAAACTCATAAATCAATTGAAACTTATAAGGGGTGAAAAAATTATTTTACGAGAAGTTGATGTGTATTTAATTACTGCGTAACTAGAGAAAAAAATTTAGACTATATGTATTTTTTCCTTATTTAATTTCTATTATAAAACGAAATTTGAGTTTTTCAAAGTGTAGAAAATAACGTGAGCTAAAAAAAGAAATATAAAAGTAAGTACATAAGTGTAATCGAAAAATGAAATCACGAACAAATATTGTGTCAGCTTGCTGGGAAAAAAATTCCAAAATATATAGTGATGTTAGTGTGACAAAAAAATATATATTTCCATTTGCAGGAATTCTATTTATTCTTAGCCTACAAGGGTTTTTCTGTTCTTCAACGCATTAAATTTAAAAATGGATTTTTAATACTTTTTATGTTAATATTTGTTTCATTTAAATTACAAATGGATTCTGAGAAATATAAAAAAATCTTAGTTTGTATAAACAGCGCAACCTTAAGATATTATTTTTGGATAAAATTTCTAATTCATCAACTGTTTATTTAACATGAAAAAGTTCACAAAACTGAACTTGGAGAAGAATTTAAGAAAGAGATATGACTACGCATTTTCAGATACAAATTCGCTTTTAATAATTTTGATATAAGGCATTTTCGATTCTTAGAGAGAAAGATATTTTAATTTTCCTAATATAATGCGATAATTACTGTTCTTTGTTTCGCTGTGCATAGAGTTGGAAGGTTGACAGCATAAGAGAGAAACGCTGAAACAAGTTCTACTCTGTTATCAACAAGCTCAAACTAAGTAGACCATTTCTACTAATTAGGTCTAGTGCATGTGACACCTTAGGTCTGCAAAGGTATTGTATATATCCGTGTCAGAAACATTCACAGCACAAATAACTTTCTCTGGATGAGATAGAGATGATTTAATACAAAAATATTCCTCATTTTTGTCATGTATTTAATCTAGAAATGATCATCACAAACATGATTGTTATAATTCTATTTTGGAGTTTCAGTAAAATACCATAGAATTTATTAAATGTCCTAAGCCATGGATTTTTAACCTTATAATGTAATGTTTTGATTCACATCTCGCCATTAAATAGGATTTCAAGCGCCATTTTATCTAATCATATTTCCATCATTTATAAAATAATTTACATAATTATTCAACTATTTCTAGTGAACAATAATTCCTTAATCTATCAATATCGTATTGAATAAATTTGTTCCTAAATCTTTGCATTGTATCAGATATTTTCAAATAGATAGGATTGGAAAGAAATAAAAGCGAGCTAACCTGGAAAAAACACAATATTGCGCTTGGAAAGAAAACCGCAATGAGAATAATGAATCCATTCATCTCAGAAAGGAAAGCACATGGGGCCAGAATAATTTAAAACTATATAATGTTTTTATTTAATCCCATTTTAATTTGGATAAAATTATTTATACAATTATTCTCCCTAATAAATTTTGTTTGAAACCATTCTTTGATTTATCACGACAGAGTTGAATCAATTTTTTACGAATGTTCTTTATGCATAATTGCGAACTTGCAAGCTTTTGACACAAAAGGAAGACCAACTGAAAAGGAAAAAAAGGGAAAGAGAATTACGTATGATGGGAAGATTCTGAATAAGCAATCCCATATATCTTAGAGTTTGACTGAGTGGTGAGGCCGACTCTCATGTGTAGTTCTCAATTCAAGAATTAGTTCTCAATTTTTTTTCCTCAGTTGGAGAGAAAGCGGTTTTATAGCAAGCATATGACTTAAACATACTTTTCTACTAAACCTAAACCTATATCTTAGAAAAAAGCATCACAATGCAATGACGCAATTACAATGATTAAAATATAGAAAATGCGTTTCCAAAACAAGAAAAATATAGTAATATATTTTTGCGATATTGACCGTCTCCATGTGTATATCATAGGAATATCAAGAAGCCAATTTGTCTCGATGCTATTCAATTCACAATTAACTCTAATAATTAAATATTTTCTTCAAATTACAGATACTCAATTCATATGTTTAAAAGGAGATGGCGTGTCGTTCGAATAGATTAAACCCATTAGAATTCGTAGCACTTATTTAACATAAAAGTGTAACAAACACTTACCATCTTAAAGGGTTGCATATTTAAAAAAATGACTTGAATCGATGTTATGCAAAAGCACATTTTTCTGACCATTTTTAGAAAAGGAAGAAAATTTTCTAATTTATAAAATAAATCCAAAGCATTCTTTCATGAAATAATAGAAAACTTTTCAAAAACTTTCACCTCAGAGTAAAAAGTACCTAATCCCTCCGAAAAATGAAGATAAAGTGGATAAAAGCATTATCATTTCTTCAAATATTTTCCAGTGTTCTTAATCTATGCATATTTTCATGCTCAGAAGATGAGCAAAAGAATTTACAGTTTCATCTTCTTCTCTCAGAATAAGAACTGTAGAAGTGTAAATCCCCGAGCTTAAAAGTGCACAAAGGAGTAATAAATGAAATCGATTATGAGTTTAACGGTCTTGCCACTCGAGATAGTCCTTTGAGGTTAAAAAGAAATTACTTTTTCATTTTTTTCGAGAAAGGAATAAAAAAAGGATGAAATGGGTACAGAACACCTGATGATCTCATTTCGCGATTTAATCAATACTGCCAAGTGTAAATAAGTTTCAATTCTTTCGTCAAGTTAAAATTAAGAAGCTTGCTCAAGCAGTCTTATATCCCCTCAGAGAAATTCCTGAATAAATGTTTTTATGGCTCGGTATCCAAATAACGCTTTTGTTATGTCATTTCTCACCATGCCGCTATCACAGAAATCTCCATATATATATATATATATTTCTTTAAATTCTGTCTAGTTCCTAATTAACTCTAACAAAAAATCTTCAAATTACAGATGTTATATTGAGGTCGAGACGCTGTATTAGAAGAAAATGAAGAAATCGCAAAAATCATTCAGCACGTTCTGAATATAATACAAAATTTTGATGAAAAATTTACATTTTAAATTGATTGTACTTATTCATCAATTCTGTTCCCCAGCTTCCAAGTCATATTTCGTAAAACTTCATTTTCCTTCTCATGCTAGTTTAAGCTCAAGATATTTTCTAACTTAAAGAAGGATCAAAGACTTCCCTTAAGAAATAAAAGTTACATTTTAAAGAGAATTGAACTACCAAATCCCTCCAAATAAAAAAGGACAAAGTAAATAAAAGCATCACAATTTCGCAAAAAATATCCAGTTTTCTTGAATTAAGCATATTTCCATTCTAGGAAGCTGAAAAATAAAAGAAGTTAATGCGGTTTTTTTCCCCTCTAACTTATAAGAACATTAAAAGTATAAAGTTCTGTACTTTAAAGTGCACAAGGGAGCAATAAATGAAATTCATCTTGAGTCTAACGGTCTACCCTCGCAAGATAGTCTTCCAAAGTAAGAAGAAATGTCTTTTTCTTCATTTTCTTCGCCAAATTTTAAAAGAGATGAAATGGCTGTGGAACACATGATGATCCCATTTCGTGATTTAGCCAATATGGCAAAGTGTAAATAAACTTTAGTAGTCTCATCTAAGTTTAAATTAAGAAGTTCGCTGGAGAAATCTTCTATTCCTCTCGAGAAATATCTGAATGGACGAAATCGATTGCTCGGCGGCAAAGTGGAAAAAGTAGACGGTTCTGTATATATTTTGAGAAAGAGAGAATTAGCATATTGCTAAACTGTATGCGAAAGATAAGTTTCCAAAGGAGTTCTGAAGCAATCCACTGAAGAATTGGATTTTTCTTTAACTGCTGCCATGAAACACTTTTTACGTGTTCATTCATATCAGGATTTTACCAATCATCTGTATTTGTTAAATTATAACAAGACCCTACACCCGCAACTATTTTTCCAGGTTTAGTACAGTCGGAATATCCTAAATATCAAATTTTAGATTTCTTTGACTTTACAATTTTGTCACAGACACCTGTTAACCAGTAGTAAAGCTGCCTGCCGAAATGGTTGTTATCTACATGGGTCCGAACCATTTAACCTATATATATTTCTGATTACATGGGGAAATTTTAAAATAGATTTTTTGACAGAGAGAATAGAACAATACTAGAAATTTTATGTGGAATTCCATGAAATTTGTGTTTATTATAAAGAGATACTTCATACTTTCTCTGTGCACCTGAATTTTTTCAACTTCAATGAAATATACCAAATATCATTGATTTTTAACAAGTTTATTCTGCATTGCTAGATGCTGATATGGATACTTCTATATGAGCAAAATTGTAAAATTTTCTATAACTCTTTTATTGAGGATTTTCGTAACCACAGAACCCTGAAGTGGGCACTTGCTGTACGAGGTGTTTCGGATTAAGTTGATTATTTTTTGGAACCATAGATTCTTTAACATATTTCAAACTAGCAGTACGCCCACGGCGTTGCCCGTGGAATCAGGACTTCAACAAAATGGGGGAAAAGAATGCCCATCAATGACACGAAAAAGTTTTGAAAACAAAATCAAAACAAAAGATACACATCGGATTGTAAAAATGCATGCCTGGAATGAAAGCATATGACGTCACATGCCGCGATGAAGGTCACTCGACCGGAGAAACTCTCGCTGTTAAATCTCGCTAGCAAAAAAACTGTTTGAACTGATCAGGGAAAAAATAATTTACAGAAAACAGAAAAGATACTTTAACCTTTCTTGTTTTAAATCCGACAGAAACGTTCCAGTTATAAGCTGATGAGATAATTATAGAGATGTTAGAACGTCAGATGCGGTAATTTGAAGAAATCTTTATTAAAAATTACCATAAAAATGACTATTATTCAAAAATTTCTCAAAATTCAGTAAATTACTTTAGACGCACGAAAAAAACTTCATTAGAACTGAAATCGTTTGTTCTTTCCGGTGGTGTAACTATTCTTTTCGTACAATTATTCGAAGCCATGCTATTGAGAAATGACTGTGAAAAATCACCCAAAACAACACAAAATATTAAATAAAAAAATTTCTAGATTAAATTTTAAAATTCCGGTTTCGAGGTGCATTCAGTCACCATTACGACTACCTGTGTGCCATATTTCATGGCTGTAAGTGCAATAGATTTGTCTGGACATCTCTCTCACACACACACACAGACATTGCCTTTTATTAGTATAGATAATAAAAAAGTTTGAAATTATGAGTAATAGTTTTGAAGTTGTTGCAGCATCATATATACCAGTGGTGGCAAACCTAAGACACGCGGGTCAGACACTGATCCCTGAAGGCTTTTTAAATGACCCACGCGTTGGTTTTTATGGATGAGTTTTCCGTTTTGTTTATTGCG